>JAMKCH010002239.1:0-39286 GCA_023653785.1 Ophioderma brevispina | reverse complement strand
AATGCATGCTTACTACCACATTCATTCACATAGATGCATGATTTGTGTGACGTGAAATTTATTGAATGAAAATGCAAACATTATATTTATTTCAATATTTCATTGTTCACTAGAATTTTAATTAATTAAGTATTAAAACAAATATATACTGATCTATTCGAGTCTCGTCATCTGGCTTAAACTATGGTCCCTCGATGATTACATTAGTGCTTATTTTTTGCTTCGGTGCTGCGCCCCTCAGCAAAATGCACTAATTAGTCACCTCAGGACCATAGGTTTTTAACCATAGCCTCTCATTTCCGTATTAATTATGGTATAATAGGTAGCAGGTCATCGCATCCCAGAGTAGCTATAATACCTGCCAATACGCGAAGATGGTTAAGTCTAAAAGTTTGCACATTTTCTTTTAAAATGAACAAAATCAAAATGTCATCTCATTTCCTTCCCTGAATATTTTAGTGACCAGTGGATGTACGGGCGTGCTCAGAAAAACGTTAACCCCTTTACCCACCAGAAAGGGGCACGTTATGCTTACTCTTTACCCAAATATTATCCTTGTTTTAGCTTTTACAAACATGAGAATATCACTTTTTTTTAACATATATGGTAAAAGCAAAAAAAAAAAGGTGAGAAATAACCGAACACTGACGACTTCCCTTAAAATATGCAACCTGTTTTGTCCACGCTGCACTAGCAGAGGAAGCCTGGTTTTTTGGGATCTTATGGGTTTGAGCACACTTAAGTCGTTCAGATTTAATCAATTTGTTACATGTAATGCCAAAAAGCGCCTCTTCAAGGACCTTACACATATCTGTTGCATTATAATTACCTAATCCCCTCATCCATTTCCCATCATAATGCAAATGATTTTGTTAAACGCAAAGCCGCTTTTCAAATATGGTATTGATTGGTCACACCACCATTTACGCTCCCGTAGCATCTCTACTGCCAGGACACCAAAGCGCCACCTATTCCGTATCCGCATCGCATCGCTATTTGTCGGTATTCTTAGACATGCGCTGCGTCCATTGGCCTCCCTAGCAGCCAAACTCTGTGTTAATATACTCTGTCGATTAGCTTGAGCAAGGAATGAAAAACCGGTTTTCGCGGTACCCTGGATATCGCGAATCAACGAATCATGTGGTCGATCTGATGTAAGAAATGGGTTCCCCTGACAAAAATAACCCCTTAGCATCACTATTTATTGTAAGCCTGGCATGTGGCATGACTTGACAACAGCGAGAATTGAGCCCTGAAAAAGGTACGCAATTGTTTGTATGGATCGTATTTTTTTTTGCACGTTTTGTTCGTCTTTTCTCTTTTTCCTTCCAAAATAACCCTATCTTATAACTTCAGCTAACTAGACAATTTAGTTAGGAATACTTTGGTGCGTAAATCGTTACGATAGCCAAGTATTTTGGCGCAATCTCCAGTGTTACCGCAATGTCCAAAAATTAAATCACCGCGTATCTGACACGCTGTGTTCCTTGGAGTTCCCACGCTCAGGCTACGGCGGTCCCGGAAAGTGTGTAGTCTGTGTCACAGACTGCACAAGATATTATCTAAATTAGTACTACTGCGCGAGAGATTAAAACGTTATCAGTCCGTCATAGCGAATGCATGCAATGAACTAATCTCAAAGATCTCCGGATAGAAGGGGGTTCCTATGGAGATTTTGCATCAGAGGGTCCCCGTTACTTGTTTTGTTTTCAATATGTATCGTAATTGGGTCTGAACCTCAAGAACCGAGAAAATTGAACGTTTCTTCTGTCAGGTACTCAGGGGCTCGCCCAAACAAACCTTTTATGTTGCAGATACCTTGAAAATTACCAAGCTATTTATAGCACTCATCTGGCATAATCTCTGATGAGCATAAACATATTTACATTATCAGGGGATTTCCATTTTTCTCTTGCATGATGAAATTAATTAGTTTTTCTGCCAGGAGTCTTTTCACAAGTAAAATTGAAAGATAAAATAAAATAACATAAGCAACATTGGGAAACGTTAGTTCCTAACGAATGATCTCGTCACGTAAACTTATTTTTAACATATCATAATTAAATATTTTCGGTTTCTTAGGTCTATATTATACAAATATATACTGCCATGAGAGGCTCTGGTTAAAGCTATGGGCCCGAGGTGACATCAATAGTACTATATTGCTGAGGGGCGCAGCCCCGAAGCAAAATAGTATTGATGTCACCAAGGGCCCATAGTTTTAATCCAGAGCCTCGAATTTAGCCAGTATATATTTTGTTTTATATACTTCATTAATATATTCATTGTTTATTGATTGGTTGAAAGAAATTTAATAAAATTAGAAGATTAAACTGCCCATAGCCTAGGCTAGGCTAGTAGTACACGTCTTCATCTTGAGGCTATTTCTGCGTCCATAAATTTCATGTAGGCCTACACTTCTAGTTTAATCTTCAAATATTTTTTTTTTAAAGTCAAATTCCAAACAGTTCCGAAAATGGCTAATGCAAACAGTCATGACTCAAAGTGAGTCAAATTCCAACTAAACCTGACCTAGGTTATCGAGCTTATGGCAGTGCCATACGTCAGAACTGAACATCACCGGCAAGTTTACACTCACACCGCCTCGTTGAAAATCGTAAGGGCGAGGCTATACTGGATTTGCTTATTGTATTGTTGCTTGAAGCACTGTTGATCGTCGTCACCATCATACAGCTTATAAAACGCGGCGTTTTACTCTGGAAATCACTCGTTCATGTTGTTATGATTTCGTTGAGTTGACCTCGGATGTCGATATGTCATCTGCGAAAGGCCAGGGAGAAATACATAGGGTTGACATCCTACATATTACGATCGCATTAAATCGTTTTCAGGGTGTCTGCTATATGGTGAATGCGGGTAGAAAATAGTCTCTTAGGGTGTACATATCAAATGTCATCTCTATTCATGAGCTATGAACTGCGACGTTCGTTACGAGGGAAAAGAATATATACGGCTTAAAGGTACTATTTACGGACGTGAATAGTATTTTTCGACACATCCTCAATGATATAGTGAATCTATTTTTAACATGTGACACACTTTCAACCAATCAATAAACAAGAATATATATTAAAGGTGGTTGTTCCGATTTATGTGTATTGCGTTCTCTACTTGATATGAGAGCCTGGCACTTGCACATACACCCCATCAAGTACCGTGGGAAACAAACTTGCGGTTTTGATGGTAGACGCAATAATGCATGTTGCAAAGCCCTATTCAATACTGTGCTAATAAAAGTGGTTAACCACTAAAACGGCGGTTTTTTGTTTATATCTTGGAAATGAAATGGATTCGAGGGCTCAAATTTCAGGACGACAATGAGAAAAATACGGCCTTTCATCTGATATCAAAATCGATACTACTTCCGGGTAAATCAGGGGGGTCCCAAAGACGATCGGAACACGCCCCTTTAATGAAGTATATAAAACCAAATAACGCACCAACTACACACACACTGTGCAACATTTCTATTTTATTTTATTTGCCACTTTATCGTGTGAGCGCAACGATAGCTGCCATTTGTCAGAAATCCCATCTAACATAATTCTCACTATGAGTTACAATATGCTCATCCACCAAGGACGCAGTTCAGTGGGTTGTACTTGTACATACATTGACATGAACTGAGCTTGTGTGATTTGGGTATCATATATCATACCCAAAAGCCAGGAGGTGTATTTTCTAAATACATTGGTGAATGAAATCTACTGAACTGTGCCAAGGGAATTGTGATTTTACTAGCTCATAGTGTCTTATGTCAAGTCTTTGGTCAGTGTTACGGCGGTCCGGTAAGTACGTAAGTCCTGTTTCTAAAATTGAAAAAAAAATGAAACCAGAGTTTGAAAATTCTCAAGACTGGAATAATACCGAAAGGCATTGTGGGAAAATGGATTGTCCCGTAGAGATTGCGTGTTAACTTTTCCGTGTATGCGAGTTCCGAAGTACCCGACAAAAACGTTTAATTTTCTCGCAAGGTTCTATAGCTTCAGACCCAATTACGATACATATTTAAAACAACACATAGTAACGGACCCTCTGATGCCAAAACTTCCATAGAACCCCTCCGTTTTCCGGAGATATTTGAGATTTAGTTTCATTTACACACATTCTCTATGACGGACTGATAACGTTAATCTCTCGCGCAGTACGAATTTAGATAATATCTTTCGCAGTCTGCGACACAGACTACACACTTTCCGGACCGCCGTAGGTCAGTGTCTCTTTAAATGGTTCTTTAGGCGACACAAAGAACCATTTCAAGAGCCACTGACCCAGGGAAGATAAATTGAGAGGTATCCTACTACATGGCAGCACACAGATGTATCACATGGCAGCCATTGCACTTATGACCTTCTTGCACTCACATACGAATTGAGCTAGAATTAGTTTGGATGTTAAGAAAGAAAATGTGTCCCATGATTTTAGTCAACCATGCAAAATCACGTTTTAGCTCTCATATCAAAACGGCGTTAAACATTACTCATGAGGTATGTGGTTCAAGGTCATTTAAAGGCACTAGCAGTGATTTGCTAAATCAGGAAATCGAAAAAAAAAATAAAATTAGATTTTTGCATGCCTGTAACAAGTATAGGTATCCTAAAACACCCTAAAAGTGTTAAGACCAAAAGCAATCTAATAAGGATAATATTTGATATTTTAGTCATTGCTGTCCGTACGAACACTTACTGCAATAGGACAGGTCATTGAAAGGAGATTCGTATCTTTGGACACTGCTGTTTTCTTCCTTTTTTTGTCAAATTTGCAGTTGGAAAAAATAACTTGTATGAATTCTACAGACGTATCCTTCACTTTTAATCTTTCAGGTGAATCACTGATAGTGCCTTTAATCACAATTAGCACTTTACATAATTATATTTGGCCATACCCTTTAATTTCAAAGGAAACTTTTATGGTGCGCACTGTTCAATAACACGGGCGTCGCGGTTCTTCTACTCTATTTCTATCATGGCCTTTATAATGTGTTTAATGTTCTGGTGAAAATTATGGTAATAATACCTTGATTATTGTTTTGTCGTCTACAGGATCGTCTTCCATTATGGTTTTCCTAATATCTGATGAAATCCCGTTCTTCACGTAAGGGACTCCTCCATTGATGACCTTGGTGTGCAGGACAATCAATGCACATGTCATGAAAAGATGGAACACATTGAATGCACGTGTTGTTTCCATTGTTCCTACGAAAAAATAGAAGTATAACATTCAAAACCTCCAAGCAGAACTCTATTTGCAAAATACTTAAAGTGAAAGGACATTTTTTGAAGGATAAAAAACGATTTCTCTCAAATTGCACTGAATCGGTTGCAGACCACCTACCAAGAACGTTTCGGAGGTTTATTGACGAACAACTACAAAAGAAAACTGCAAGACTTGTTTTGAACTTGCCCGCTATCGTAATCGTCCCTAGAAAACCATGCTTTGATTTTCTGTCGTGCACGACAGAAAATACTAAATCATCTTATTACATAAAGACGCCGCATTCGGCTTATTCACTTCAGGTGTGATCTAATACATTGGTAAGCATTCCAAATATGCGAAAAATCCGGGTTCGAAAAAAAATGGGGGTGCTTCTTTCATTAAATGCCCTCATGTCTCTTTAACGAGATCTTAGAATGTAAATTAAAATGGAAAATAAATAAATCGGGGAGAAATGTGACACTTAAAGCAATATTAGCACATTTTTTTGAAGAGCGACGGTAACTGGCTAGTAAACCATACCTGTGAATGGTTATAGTAGATTCCAATTGATGGTAGAGTTATGGGCGGAGTTTGGACTTCGTCCATTACTCAAAATAGGGGACAGAAAATCTTCGATTTCTTCCTCGCAATACAAAAGAGGTCGGATTGAAAGAAACTACAAATAAAGTTACGCTGTTCGTCCAGTCAATACTGATTCTGCAGTGTCGTAAACATGTTGAAGTACCATAGGCCTATGCTGTGCCATAATGTTCGAAGTCGTCAATTTCAATTTTACGTGAACTGGAATGTTTTATTTCATTGTTCTTCTTTTTATCTTTCAGAAGTATGTACAGTGATGATGATGGTATTTTTTTAGCAAGTTCCAAACGTGCCATAAAATTTTCCATGCAGATACTTCTCTTTTCATATTTCTCCTTTTCAAAAAACGCCTTCATATTTATGACAAGTGCTCGCACATCTGAGCTGTAGCCTTTAGGAGCATGATGGAGGATATAAAATAGTAGTTCTCTTCGCTTTTGCACTGATATTACCAAACACTAAGCGGATTATTGCTTTGTAATTGAAATTAATTGAGGCAATTTACAATTCAAAATTGTGTTTGACAAAATACTTTGTATTTTAAACTATGTGATGCATAGTGTGTCTACCCCAGAATTTGTTTTGAACATTGCCTACCAACAACATACCATACATTTGAGAAGGCTTCAGTCACCTGTGTGTTACAATGCAAAACTGTTATCTTCACTATTCATAAAATCAGCTTTCACCTGCTTTCACTGAAACTATTCCTGGATTTAGTTTGTGCTTTATTTGAACATTCTACAGTTTTCTATAGAGATCCCCGATAATAATTCAACGGCTGCTGGAAACGACCTTCCAATGTGAAATGCCGGGAAATAGCGCCATGTACGTGTCTACGCTCATCCATTAGTTGTTTTATTGGTTCAGGCAAATCAAGTTAGAGGTTATTTTCTCGAGGTGGTACTATTTCATCATGGACGGACATAAACGTGGCATTTCCAGCTTTGCCGTTAAGTCCAATCTGGGATCCAAATTCTAATTACAAAATCGCTTAATTTATGATAAATACGCATTTTTAGCATTCTCGTTCGCAGGTATAATTCCCTAGACTATCACCAACGTAACTGTGCCAAAATATCAAATTTTGAAAGTTGGGGGCGCTCTTCAAAAAATGTGCCATTATTACTTTAAATGTTCTCTGGGAGATTTTTTTTTCGAAAAAGTCAAATTATTATTGGAGCGCAACTATTGTCGGAGAAAACTAAAACTCGAATATTCTATGAGCGCAGCGCCGGGGGCACAGTGTAAAATGGTTCTGTAAGAGTATTTGTTACTAATGTTTGTAATGTTACATTAAGTTGCAAGTTGAGCAAAAGAAATAAGAAAATTTGCAATTTTTTTAATTCACCCGTTTAGCCATGCAAATGCAATAATGTTATAGGCAGGGAGGATGTCCAATCTTTACAACGGAGATACCAGATATACTTTATCATTAAAAAAGTCAGCGATGACCAATACCATGAATAGCTCTGAAAGAAGTATTTCATGAAAAAAGCAGCTGGTTAAATCTTTCCTTTCGAAAACTTTTACATCGTTACTAAGGTGTTATTGCGCATCTGATATTTAGAAAGCGGCTTTATTTAAAATGGCGATCCATTTGATCAATTGTCTGCTCAGGGTGAAAAGCTCTTTTTAATTTCCAGAGAAAATAAGAGTCTCAATTCAACTGTGCAACGCATTCACAGGAAAGATTTGCAGACATTGACAAGTGAGTTAGACTTAAAATTGTAACTGAATGAGTTTACAAATCGAGCACTCACCCTGGTTGATAAAATATATTTTACCGATTAAAACATTTTTTACAACAAAAAACATTAAATGCAGAATATTTTAAATACTCACGTATTAAGGAGTGCTGCAAAATGAATCATCTGTTTGAGCTCAGGCTTGGGAGTTGTGATATATACCAAAATAAAGAGACCCACAAGTAAGTATTTTTAAGATAGTTCCGTTTTGATCATTATTAAGGTAGGATATCACGGCTTTTACTCTCAGGGCAGCGCGGAATCACTCAATTTATATTCCGCCGTCATTGGTACTATTTGCCTAAATAAGGTGCACTTTATGTATATTAACTGTAGATGGAAAGCGTTCTCTGAGAATACGTGTATGGTAAAATCGACTTTAGTGCTATTTTGTCCATTAGAGTGTTGGATGTCATGTTTCTTCATTTAATTGTTGCACCATAGATGTGTCTTTTTCAATTTATTTCTTGTAGAATTTTCCTCTTCATTAAGCCTCGTCAAACGAAGTTAATTTTTTGGCATACATGTAATAGACGGTTTCCCCAAATGCACTGGTTTCCAACACGCCTGGACTCTAGTTATGGGGAGAGAAACTGCTAGTAAATCCCCGTTACTATAAGTCAAGGTGCATTGAATACCAGTGAGGGTTAACGTTCAGGAGTTAAATATGAAGTCCTACCTTAATGCTGAAAAATTATAACCACCAGGATGATTTAGTAAATCTTGGCCAACATCAAATTCAAGTATTTCCTGCACTAATATAAAAACTTCCGCAGTTGGCAAATATTGTGTTCGTAAGCTTCACTAAACGTATGGGTGAAATAGATAAGGTTATATATTTCATTGTCCATGCGTGGATAGTTTGTGTCGTACTAGTTTCGTGTAATCAAAACCGTAAGTGTTATTTAATATGTGTGTGTCAATGACCCACGTTAGAATAGCATATCATCGGTGTTATGAGCTATTCAAAACATGAAAGAAAGTACACGAACAGTTATGTTTTTTAGTCTGAACCAAAATATAGTAATTTATTTCTTATTTTTTTTATTTCTATCATATTTTTAAGTAATTGCTCATAGGTGGAAATTACAGGGAGGATTGGGGATACAGTGATGTGATCAAGCAAAATGAGTCGAAAGTCGCAAATATTGATTTTGAGATATAGCCAAACAAAGGAGAAAATGTCTTGTTTTCCTTTGTTTTTTGCCACCTTTCAACTGATTGGTCAATTTCAATGGGGGTTTCAGCAAAATGTAGCTTTTTAAATGGTGCATACAGCAACATGAAAAAGTAAAAATTGAATCTGACAGACTTCCGACTCATTTTGCTTTATCGCATCACCTATACATTTGGCGAATTTGGTCATTCGATCTTTTCAACCATTTATCGATCATTTTTTTTCTCTTTAACATAGTTGTCCATAAGTTGCCATCACCATATTTTTGGTTCGTTGCACCCAATTGGTCGTTAATTTTCCCATATATCACCTTGAAGGGGATGTCCCCCGACTATAAGATTAGGTATGTTTCCACTCCGAAAAGCTGCACGTTAGCCTGTCCTGTCCATTCAAAATGGCCACCATTGATTTATGGAAAACCACTAATATAATTTCATTGCAGATAGAAATTTCATCCACGACTACACGATATAAAGTTTTTAACTTCCTGAAGAGGATTTTTAGCGTCCAAGATGGCCGCCGCAAGGAGGCATGTTTAGCTATGTAAAGGATAATTAACGTAGCTAAGTGCATTATGTTGGATAATTGGGTCTGAGCATCAGTTTGTGCCCTGTTTGTCGAGAGGTACACACATGTCCACACGGCCTATAAAATTGTGTAGTTCAAAATCATGTATATTGTGCCACCACCAAAATGAATTCGGCAGCCTCAACGGAATAAACTGCATGTTGAAGGATGTGGTGGCAGAATACTAACTTCATCCCGTTTATTGTAAATAGGATAATGTATCACAAACAACAGCATTGGGGTTTTTGACAAAGCTATTATGGCGTGCATGAGTGACTCCCTCTCAATTAAAAGGCTGGATTATGTTACAAGCTATTGTCCAGTAATTAGTCTTTGTTTTCGAGTAGCGCAACTCCTGTCAAATGAAAGTAAACAGTAAATGTCAAGAATACATGTGTGTCTGAGGGTTTGGAATGACCACGGTTCGGTGTAGTCCAGAGGGTAAACACCCGTTTGGAGCAAAATCGTGCACTTTGTGATAGAAGTATAGCATTTGGTATATGCTTAATATGGACCACAACCAATTATTTACAAAAACGGGACCCCACTACATTTGACCTTTGGCGGCCGTGGTGACACATTTTTCATAATGGCTGCCGCCACTCACATTTTCACTTGTCTCATATTGTTTATAACACTGATTTTTGGTGTCTATACCCATTGTTTTGAATGTCCAAGTTTTCAAATAGGACATGTTGTTTAAATATATTCTGTCAGATATTTTATTTTTTTCCACTATGGCCGCCAATTTCCACTAAAATTGACATTTTTCTTTGTAATACCAGCGCCGAATGATACTAATTTTGGTGTCTATACTTTTAGGATCAAGAACCAATATGGCGTACATGTTCAAATATCTCGTGTCCGCCCCTTGTGTTTTCCAATATGGCGGCCATTTGAGTTAAAAATCATGACCATTAAAGGGAATAGTCAGACTATATTAACTTTTGAGATTTATTAAAGCATTGTTAGATAAATCGCACCAACTTAAGAAGATCCCTGTAATTGGTAAACATACATGAAAAATAACCTTACTGGACGCCGGCCAATTTTCAAATAAAGTGTGAACCATGGTGACGTAAACTAGATTCTTGTGATGTGTGCAACATCCAGCGACGGAGCTATAAATCGTCAAATACAATTGTATGCAACCGAGTTTGTGTAGAAAGTGAATCTGGCATAACATACGGGCAGGTCTGGTTACTCATGTTGATTCATGCTGATTTCACCGCGGTACAAATATTTTTTGAAAATGAGCACCCCTTGAAGGCTGAGGCTGCTATTTTAAGCCACTATCATTCATTTTTTTACCAATTCAAAAATGCCACATTTGCTTAATTGCTAGGGTTAGGTCATATCACCACTTATTTACAGTTCTTTGTGAAACAAACACTAAAGCATTTTAAAGCGTCTTGAAGATGCCATTTAACGGCGGCTGTTTCTTCCTAGACCATAAAGTCGGATACGCATTTATTAGTAAATACAAAAGCATAAAACTTAAAACGCTTTGAAATACAACGTGTGTTACGCTTAGCCATTCCCAGGGGTCTTTAATCGAACAATTTGCAATACAACAGTGCAAAAATGGACTCCTCGATGAAAATAGAGGCGCGATTTTTTTACATTTTGAAAAAATCGCTGATAGTGGCTTTAATTTATTTAATTACAAGACTTGTCTGAGTGTAGACATACTAAACATATCACTAAACATCAATAAATATTGATTTTTGTCTAAGCCTAGTATCGCGATACAACCTTTTTTTACTCAAACCTTGATTAATACTCAAGTGTTTCATAGAAATGTCCAAAAGGTCAGATCCATCACACTTCTGCATCCTTTGGTGTCATCTACCACGATGATTGCATTATACGCTACCTCCATTTTAAATGAGTATCCATTACTCTTAAAGCAATGTGCTTGGACGTTTCACGAGTTGTCTGGATTGGGGGGGTGGGGTGGGGTGGGGCAGCAACGCTGGATGCTGTGAGTTTTGTGACACCATCCTATATGACCGCCAATGCACTCCTTTCTCAAAATATATGCTAGTCTAGTGCATCTTGTGTTAGTGGAATGTTTCAATTTCTATACCTTTTCTGAGTGAATAACCTCTGCCTTTAACTATTGATGCCTACATTAACTGGATGTTAATATGAACTATCAGCCGCTGAAAAATGGTCTGTGAAAGACGAAAATCGAATGCTTGCCCACCATACTTGCGAACTTATTACAATGTCTACAAATCATAATTTTACTGATGTTTTCTCATGTCAACTGTTTTTATTAGGAATTATATTAATGTACTTGTGGTGCAATCCGCATACTACAGGTGGACGATGCGTCATTTAACATCCCCGTCGATCGAAGCTGACAGGATTGTTGAGAATGGGGGACTCGGGTCCAGTGGTGGCAGTTAACTTTCACTTCCACTGTGCGCCAATTTTGGTACTCTTTTTATTTTGCAATATTTGTTACTTTTTACATACAATTCTTTTTGTTTTTGACCATAGAAGCTCTTTAATAAACCATATCCACTCAAGGATATTGGTACAGTTCGATTTTCTTGTAGAGGCAGTGTCACGTTTGTACGTGAAATTGGTTTCAGTCCATTGTACCGGACCTGTCCTACAGACTTTCTCCGAGAACTTCGGTTTCCTTGTCATCTAAATCGGATTCAT
Organism: Ophioderma brevispina; assembly: GCA_023653785.1. Taxonomy (NCBI): domain Eukaryota; kingdom Metazoa; phylum Echinodermata; class Ophiuroidea; order Amphilepidida; family Ophiodermatidae; genus Ophioderma; species Ophioderma brevispina. The sequence continues at coordinate 27,301 of JAMKCH010002239.1, read as the reverse complement.
ACCAGCTCTGAATTTACCGTAACAGCCTAGAGCACTTCGGAGATATTGTCGCTCTTATTTTATTAAAATTTAATATGAGATTAGGCCCAAATACTATACTAGGCTAACGTCAAACTCACTCAAAAAAAACGACTATATGGCACCAATGAAATGATCTCATCAGTCAAAAGGTTCCAGGCATGTAAAATAAAGATGCGCTTTTGGTGTTTCGCATGCGGTCGTGACTAGAGTTCGTCATAACTTTAATCACTCTTCATTGGTTTGCCTTTTAGGAACTGTCAATCAGATTACAAAATCCTTTTTTTATGTTTATAAGTCTCTTCACGAACGGCTCCATCCTACCTTACTGATGGTCAATTTGTATAATGTGTTGGAAGTAATTTATGATGGTACCAGACGAAGGCTACGGTCTTCTTCCTAATGTTACACGGCTTGTTTATGCTTCGGACCAAGCGAGATTTAGCGACAGATCATTCAAAGTAATTAATCACTAGCTCTGAACACGCTTCCCCGTTAACATTAGAGAGGCGCCGCCTTCCCCAGTGTCTTTACACGGCCCCTGAAAACATACTTATTTCCTGGTGTTTAAAATTGGTTAACGTTGCTTTGTTAGTTTTCCTTATTAGCGTATGTCCATGTTGTAATATTAATTCCTATTTTTAAGTATTTTATTGTAAGTGCTCTGTGTTCTCTGTAGACGCCATATAAATTATGATTATTTTAGAAAGAATATAAAAAAATCCTCACTGTATTTATAGGTAAATTTGGGGGACGAAGGCGTGGATCACGATTTTGCTTTTAAGAGTTAATTGTCATAATTTGTTTAGTTTGGTCTTGTGACACACATAGGTATAGACACAAATATCGATTCAGTATGGTATTTAACAAGATATTTGGGTTGTAAATTGTTCTGCATATTGGGAAAAATGGCTGCAAAAGATATAATTAAAAGTAATATGTGTTATTTGGATTCGTTTGACCCTGAAACATAAGATTATACACAAAAATCAATTGATATCATTATTTTATGCAAACATAACAAAAGTACCCGTTTTAGTGTACATTTGCCAATCACCCGCCATGTTTGGCAAACAATGTATATTTAAAAAGTAGCGTCATATTTGAGAATTCCGTACCACGGAAACAAGCATGAGACACAGAAAAATCAAGCTGCTGTCGGTATCATTAACCGAGATATGAGGCATTTGAAACTAAAAAACGGAGGCCATTTTGAAAAAATGGTGCAATAATGGCCGGCCACGGGTCAAATCTAGCTGGGTCCCGTTTTGAAATACTTAGTTATAGTCCATATTCAGAAGTGTGCTGCCAAGTGTTTATTTTCTATCACAAAATTGCAACGATTTTCTGCTTATATCCTCTGACTATTGCAGTGGCGTACGTAACCAGTTTTTTTTTCATTCGATCGGGGGGAGGCATGATTGGCACAGTCATTTCCGGGGGCAAGCATCAGGGGGCGCCAATTTTCCACCTCGCTACGCTAGCATTGTTGACCCCCAATTCTGAGAGCTTGGGGGGGGGGGAAGGGGGTTGGCAACTTAATTTACCTTCCCCTGCGTTTGCTGTACAATGCCCATTTCGATAAGTATTTTTATACATCTACAATGCCTTACGGTACTTAGTGCGCCCCTAACTCCCCAATAAGCTACATTAAATTTTTAGTACTATAGTTATATAGTATAGGCCTATGTTGGTTTTATATGTAATTGACACACGTGCAGAAATCACTAATTGCAGGGGGCAAGGAGGGGGGAAAGATTCCCTGGCCCCCTGCCCCCCTGGCACGCCACTGTTCGATGGGTGCGGTCTCTACGTGGCACAGTGGGTTATTAGTGGATGCCAAGTATGGCAGGCTAATCCTCAGACTCACGTGTAACACGATTTTGTTGTCAGAATTCATTGTGGTAAGGTAGGTTTTTTGTCGGGAAATTCGTAGTATTTAACTGAACTTTGTTTTCAACTGAAATTTAGGTTTAGGTGAAAAACTTGTTTTTTTTATGGAACTTAGTGTATTCGAGAAAAGCGATAAATAGTTACGGAAATGTTGTCATTCATAAAACCCTACGGTTTCTTCAAGAGTTTGTCTGAGTTTGTCACGTGATCATTTTGAACTGAGAATGCCAAGGTACTATATTGCTTTTGCAGTTGTGCGAGATTTTTTGACTAATTTTATTGTCTAATAAGCTTTAAAATGATATATCTTGTAATAAACTTGTTAAACTGAGGTTTTTACTACTTGAAAACTGAGTTTTATTGAAATATTTTTGAGAAACATGGTTGTCAAAACAGTCACTCCATTTAATCATGAATGATTCAAACTAAACTTTTTCGAAAAAAAAAATTTCTATCCGACTAATAACAAAGTTTTGTGAAAAATCTAACGTTTTTTCATATCGATAACCCTATTTTAAGGTTGATATACTAGATTTTGGTTAAAATGTTATTTAAAAATATTTTTTCAATTGATAGGTACGAGATTTCAATTCCAATTTGAAAGTACGGCGTTTTTCAATTTGATCAGAAAACTCACTTTATCAACTTCATAGTTTTTCATTTGAATTGAAAAAAAAATATTATATCGAGGGTCCGGAGAAACTGGGAAGTATGAAGAGTCATCAGCCCGCCATTTCACACATTAGGATACCTTTGTCAACCACCCTTAACGATGCTTGATGGACATGGTTGGTAAATCTGTTGTATATTGATTATCATGTTGTCAGAGCTTTGTATTTTACGAATCATCTCGTGTGTCGAGATGAGGCGTTTGTCTGACGTCACCAGAAGACGGAGTGCACAAATTATCACGATTCTTTTGTTTTCGCGTGCAAGGTTATCTAGATCTTTGTTGGCGTGCAGTTTATATAATTTGTGCTCTCTGCCTCATAACCATGATAACCTTACTGGAGACGGATTCGTAGGATATAATGTACCGAACAACAATGGATAATCAAACAATTACACTGGTGCACTAGCAAGTGTATGTTGAACTTCTTATCAAACTCTTTGGGATTCGTTAGAAAATAAAATAAACAATCTAAGTCCATAAAACATTTCCGTTTTCAGCTTAAACAACAATTCTCGCAAAATATATTGAAGGTTCTAACTCTGATTTTTGTCCCGAGCACCGTCCTTTTCTGTCCATCAACTGTGTATGTTTTTCTTTGTAAATGTGTATTATGAAATTTTGAAACTTTTGTGTGTATTTCCAAGGTAAGTCCCTTGTCGGGCCTTATTGGACTTTTGGATTATCCTCCATATGCAATATGTATTATAGTATGTTGTTATTATTTGATGTATGTTATATGAAATAAAGTGATTGATTGATGATACTTAAATGGTAAATTGTTGGGATAAGAACCTGGTGTGATATTTTGGAGCTCTAATAAGAATTTATATTTGCGCACATACTCTTTTTTTCCTTGTCCAGTCTGGGGAGTGTTGTCAAGCATTCATCCACAGATACAGAAAAGAAAATTCATTAAAGGACAAAAGATCACGCTGATTATTTGTTGATAATGCTAGAAATCCACCTCTTTTCGCTTAAATGAAATATAAATTGTGCCCACAAATATAAATTAGATACATTGATTTGTGGAGCATCCGTCTATCATTCGGCAGTAGGACCGCATGGATACTGCGCCCATTGGCAACGCAGGCCCCAGGTATGCTGGCTTAGGAATGATCACATTGATTCGCATTGATAGGTTGCCCATTGTCAGCAGCAGTTGTGCTGGCTAGGACTGTTCGATTGTTTGGGTTCCACATTGATATGTTGCCCTTGTCAGCAGTGGATTTGCTGGCTATGAAATGTTCGCATTGTCTGGGTTCCGTTTTTATCTGTACCATTGCCTTATAATCCGATTAGTTCTCTATGGCTACTAAACATTCAATGCAAACTTACAATGTGGTGTCTCTTTTAGGGCCCAGCAATGGTCACACTCACAAACGCTCTTTATGGTTATCTGAAGTATACCTTTTAATCTTTTTTGAGGGGGGGAGCCCCCCACAAAAAACAAAAAACAAATACAAATTCAAATTAAAAAAAAAAAGTGAAATTTTTGCATTGTTTTTTTGGGCTGCATTGATAGTTGCCCATTTGGTCATTATCAGTTTTCTGGCTATTCCGTTCTTATTTCTGTACCCAATGTACTTATAATCCGATAAGTTCTCTATAGTACGTAATAGGCCAAGAATTTAGTTTTAACTGGAAATGTCTGGGAACAAGCTGCAAATGTCCCAGGATTGGTGCAGAACTGTGTCTAGAATAACATACTAGAAGTCCCCTAAAATCCTCCTGTGTGCTTTTTTCAGAAATAGGGGGCAAAGTTTGTACAGGGGTAAAAGTAGAAATATTAGAATTGTCCTAAATGGTTGTTCCAACTTTTTTGTCAAATGTCCCCCCAAGGATTAAAAAAGGTATAAGTTGCCCTATCTACAACCTGTAGTTAGTACTACTACCTCAATCATGTCACGATCATCCTGGGGTTAAATATTTCAAAATGATCCATTTCATTGAAACCAGATTCAACTTGCTCGTAGAAGTCATATTAAAACAGAAAATGTTTTTCATTCATCACCTACATGGATCAATATTTACATATACGAGCAGAAAGCAGTGACCCCCATAAGCCTGTATAACCCCATCACAACTTGGCCCTGTAATTTTGGCAATTTTTTTGTATGACCATCACCTGTTTATATTCATTTGGTGTTCATTTAGCAACTAGATGAGAATTTGACCCAGTCTTTCAGAAGAATCCGACCATTCGGAAATTTCCCCCAGATGACCTTGGCCTTTTTTTACCATATGTTATTCACTACAAGCCATAATAGGGCAAACTATACCTTGTTTTTAATCCTTGGGACATGACAAAAATGTTGGAACACATTTAAGGACATTTAAATATTTTGTAATTTTATCCCTGTACAAACTTTGCCCCCTTATTTCTGAAAATGCACAAAGAGGATTTTTGGGACTTTTAGTTATTTATTCTATACCATTTGGCCAATCTGACATTCACTTGTTCCCCAGAAATTTCCACCTTTCCCTTGTTTTATTTTATTAATACTCTTGCCCTATAAGCCATCCAAACATTCCAATGCAAACTACAATGTGGGTCTCGTTTTTAACGACCCAGCATGGTCACCTCCAAAACGCTCTTTTCGTTTCTTTAATAGACTACCTTTTCAATTTTTGAGGAGCATATTCAAAATGCTTTGGCTGGCTGTGAAATGTTTGCATTGTTTGGGCTCGCATTGATGGTTGCCCATTGTCAGCAGTAGCTTTGCCTGGTTTTTGAAATGTTTGCATTGTTTGGGTTTCGCATTGATAGGTTGCCCATTGTCAGCGGCAGTTTTTGCTGTCTATAATTTTCGCATTATTTGGGTTTGCATGAATAGGTTGCCCATGTCCAGCATCAGTTTTTGCTGGCTATGAAATGTTCGCATTGTCTGGGTTCACATTGATGGGTTGCCCATTGCACAGTGGATTTGTGGCTTTTGACTGTTCGATTCCCGTTTTTATTTCTGTACCACTGTATTTATAAATCCGATAAGGCGAAGCGTCCCGCCTTCTTCGAAACAGTTTTCGAATATTCGAACCCAAATTCTTAACTGATCTTCGCAATACCTTTTTGAGAAATCTTAAAATCACACTTGTTGATTGGCGCTCTTACCAATTGAACATTGAGAAAGTCTGTGACGCTCATCCTGGCCATCGTGGAGCAACACAATTACCCACGTTCAGCGGTCCGCAGACCACGCAAAACATATTGTTAGTTGGTCGTAAAACTCTACATGCGGTCGGGGATTATCGAGGGCCTGTAATTAATGCTCATCCGGCCTTCGCTATGACTTCACTTAGAATTTACACCAACTTAAATTGTATACCCCCCCCCCTTAGTTTACTCATAATATGCTACCCTGTAAATAAGTGTTTAGAAGTATGGACAAACACATGTTTAGGATTTGAACATTATCAAAACAAAGTGTTTGTCCATACTTTTCTAACACTTCCATTTACAGTGTAATGCTTGGTCATTCTAAATACATGATCTTGACAAATGACCCAAAATATTTTTTAAACCCACGAAATAATTTCTTTTCGTATCAATGTATATTTTATTTTGACAGGGGAGTCGGGTATGGACGACTACAGATATAGTATTCTCTGCACTGTGTCTTTAGGTTTTTACACTGTAAATGAATTGTTAGAACAGTCATGGACAAAACATGTTTTATCATGCATTAAATCCTAAACATGTTTAGAATTTAAACATAAGAAACATGTATAAATCCAAACATGTTTAGGTTTTAAACATAGGCTAAACATGTTTTTGTCCATACTTTCTAAACACTTCATTACAGTGTAGAAACTAATTAGGGAGCATTCAATGCGCAGGGAGCGGGAGAATTCAACTTTTTTCGGCAAAAAAAATTCCCGTTCCCTATTCCCGTCCGTTGAAAAATTCGCATTCCCCCTGATTTAATGAACATTTTCATATCGCGCTCTCAATTACATTTTTTGTATCCCCTCAAAACCACTATTCTCACGTTGTAAATAATGACCCCTCCCTAACTGGTATTTATACACTCTTAAAAATACCTCGTCACTTTTGACTAGGTACCTAGTAATAAATAATCTTATATATTGTTAATCAAATTCGACTTTTTAAATTTGACTAGAATCTACAATCCCGGCCAAAAGTAGTTGGAACACCCGTGGTAATTTTCTAATGCAATGAAGGCCTAAATGGGCCATAGAGATCGCACTGAAAAATACTAACTTTTATTGCGATTAGCTTGAAAACAAAACCCTAACACTTGACCCCTCCCCTTCCCCACCAATCAATGCTGGGTGGTCATAAGAGCGCATGAATAAAATGACATGTTTCAACATTGATCAGGGGGAGAGGGGGATCAGTTTATAATAAGACATATAAAGTGTTCCAACAATTTTGGCCGACATTGTAGTCAAGCTTGACTATATTCTGGTCAATTTTGACTAGAAACCGCGTAAGATCATATGTTACTAGGTACCTAGTCAAAAGTGACGAGGTATTTTTAAGAGTGTAGGGATATATGCATAAACGCTTCAATTACGGCTACCTACTGAGTCACAAGTAATATAAAATAAAATTCATTTTGACGCAAAACGTGTTTTGTCTTTTAAGTTTATTATACAGCACAAAATTCAAAACTGATGACATTTATTGACGTGATCATTTCATGCAGGTTTGACTTATACATCCTAAAATATGTAGACTACTCTTCTTTACACTATAAAATGAAAATAATGCTACTCTATAATTACGCATTTTGTTCTTATATTACACTTTACAAATACGGTACGTCTAGAACATCATGCAACATAAAGACAAGACTGTTGTTGATGCTGCAAAAATACAAAATTCAACGGAGTGGAAATTGATGAAACTCTAACCTGGAAAAATCACATTTGTAATCGAAAACATTTCAAAGGGAATGACCCTATCACGGTCCAATTTTTCATAATTATCTTTTCTCCTTCACATGGAATTGGAAGCAAATATCACCGTTAAACATTGGATTAAAAATTTGAGTTAAATCGGTCCGAATTTATCCATAATATGGCGTGGGGTCGACCACACTTTAAGATTTTTGTTTTTTCATAACATCAAAGGAAACATATTATAGTACTTAAAGCCACTATCAGCGATTTTTTGCATTGTTGTATTGGAAATGGTAGTAAACACCACTGTTAGTGCTAAGCTCTGGTACTAAGCACAACGCGCTGTATATGTCCAGATATGCTGATTTTTCTGCATTATTTACTAATAAAAGTCTGAATCCGACTTTTATTAGCCAACAAAACAGTCATAAATAGCATCTTCAAGACCACGTTAAAATGTTTCAATGTCTGTTTTTCACAAAGAACAGTAATATAAGGTGTTGATATGACCTAACTCTATCAATTTAGAGACAAAATGAACATTTTGAATTTGGAAAAAAAATGACTGTTAGTGGCTTTAAATTTTACTGGGGTAATGAGAAAATATAAGTTTTCTTCTGGCACGAAAAACTCAATTTTGATGGAGTAAAGGATAGAGGTGATATCAAGTCACCCACTTTAACAAGATAACTTTTCTTGTATTCTTCATATTTAATTCAAATTAATTGTACTTTACTTCAGACTAGTATACTATAGGCCATAGGCCAACATTTAACTACGTGGAGTATAATACTTGAAAAAAGTTACAAAGTCAATAAAAACGTTCTCGATGTAAATTGTTTCTACTGCATGCATGACTTCGGACATTTGCATCGGCTTTTATGCAAGCGTCTGCACCCGACGTTGGTCACAGTGATTTGTATCATTTGACATTGCTTGAAACGTGACAAGTTCTGATGCTATGATTTTATCATTATAGTAGATTCAACCCATCGTGTCACCTCCAGTATTTTTTCCGAAGGTATGCATGGGCATTGAATGAGGGGCATGTTCAGTGGGTAGAAAATTAAAATTCCACGCTAAATCTATTGAAACATGGAATCCGATACCAGAGAAAATCAATTCTCTGCTTAGTAGCTCTTAGTGAAAGCATTCAGGTCAACTTAAGCGCATTTTAACTACATTAACTCTATATAAATCGTATTTGCTTCAGTGGTATTCAATATAAAGATGAATAACTAATCTTACTGAGTTTTGAATGTTTTGAATGTTTTGGATACAAAGGAACACAAAAGTCTTTGCACTCCCCATGTGAAAATGAAGTTAGCATGAAAGGCTAGATTATCTTATATATAGCTTTTGTTCGTTCATGAAACAGGTGAATCACGCCACATGTTTTCTTTTTCTGCCTCCTTTCCCAACTAATCGACGCTGTCCAAAACTTTTCCTCTGGTGACACGATGGGTTGAATCTATTATAAATCACTGTTAAAAATATGTCTGTATTTTTACGGAAATTTCTGGCAGCGAAATTTCCAGATGTTTTCAGTAAGTTTACAGACTTTTCCGGAAATTTTGCTGCCAGAAATTTCGTAAATTTCCGTAAATTAACAAGTTCAATTTTTGTTTGTTTTTTGAAAGAGTTCAAGAGGCATTTCTTATACAATTTTTGTTTTTAGTGAATTTAAGAAAACATTTTCCGCAAATTTGATGTCCGTTAATTTAGAGATTTTTTTAACAGTGAACAGTTATACATGTACTTCAAAAATCACGGCGTCAGGACTTGTGTATTGATCAAATAAACAAGTCCTCTAGAGGCGTCTATCTGAACTGTACACCTGTACACAGAAAAAAGGGCACAAAATTACCCAAGTTATGTTGGCATAGAGTCTCATAATTGTTATGTATGTATTTGTTTGTGTATCAGTTTCATGTTTTATCTCAAGTGTCACCGTATGGTTAATTATTTACTTATTACATAAACAATGGTTATTTTTATGATGATTCTGCTAGAATCATTCATATAGGTAATTCCCCTTCTATAACCTGTAAAATGTATGATTTGGGGAAACATCTACCTAAAATGTTTTGGTCAAATTATCAATATTGGGACCAGTGTTACGTATTCAATGCGTGATTTGAAGTGATTAGTCAGGCCCGTCACCATGGGGGGTTGTGGGGAGTGGAACACCCCCCAGCGATCCTCAAAAGAAGAAAAGAAAGAAAAAGAGAGGGAAAAAAGAGAGAGAAGGGGGAGAGAGAGAGAAAAAAAAGATAGAAAAGAGGGGAAAGAAAGAAAGAAACAAAAAGAGAATGGCTTCAGAAGCATAAGATTGAACTCCAGCTTAAATCCAAATATCACAAATATTTATATTTAAAAATGGATTCCCCTCAAGCCAACTAGTTTCGTTTCAAGCCAACAGTACTTGTTATCAAATGGGTAAAACAAATTTAAGAAACCACGTGCATGGCAGTGGCACGAGCAAACGGGAGGGTAGCAAATAATTCGCCCCTTTTATGGCAGAACTACGTAACTCGAAATTTGGACTTTTTGAGATAAAGTTATTTCTGGGTAATTTGGGGGCGCTGCTTTCATTCACAAAGTCTTATATGCCAGAAATGCTTCCTTTCTGAGATAGCACATCCTAACTCGGGTGCTTTTTACCATTCTGAAGGTATTTTTTCGGCAAAACTCCGTATCTCTTAGTTACGTGTCATTTTCTTATTATTTCATGGCAAAACTACGTAACTTAGAGATACGTAGTTTTGCCAGAAAAACTTTCTATAAGTGCCAATCGTTTGCTAAACAAATTAATGGGACTACAGATGGTAAGATCAAACTAAAAGAGCGTAAGATCAAGCTAAAATGTTTGTAAACAACACATATAAAGAATTATATTTCTTTTGTAAATTATATTTTGTGTTCAGCCATTGAAATATAGCATGTGTATTTTGCCATAACTGATTTTTCCTAAATTTTTATGGCAAAACTACGTAACTTGAAAAGTTGTGTTGTCATTCTGAAATGGTTTAATCGTTAACCCTCAAAATTGATGGATATACAGAAAATGATATGATAAATATATTAAATGTATTCAATTCAGCTAATTTTTAATATATAAGAAAATGCAAACGGGCAAACTTTAAAGGTAAATATCTCAAAAGGGCGATTTTTGAGATACGTAGTTTTGCCATATAAGGGCCTCAATGGGCGATTCCCCATAGCTTGGTCTACTAGTGTTAGGGGAATTTTCAGTCGAAGAGCTGAAGTGGTCTTTCATTTGAATTACTATACGTTACCCTTCAAAAATACCCTTCTTAATAGCTAAAATCCAAGAGCTTCCCTAAATCGGGACCCTGGACTCCACCCGTTCAGGGCTTTCCGATTTGCGGTGTGCAGATTGGTTCGAACGATCAACAAGAAATGGTCTCTAAGGGCATCTACTTAGGAAGCTTTTAATGGCCCTTAAATGGGCCTCAAACCGCATGCCGTTAGCGTAGTTGATTGTTTATATGCTCACTACGCTTCCAAGGGAACTCTACTGGGGGCCAATAAATTCCGTTGTTAAACACCCCCCCCCCCCCCCCCCCCGACAAAATGTCTAGCGACGGCCCTGGATATATTCTACTAGCTGTAACCTGTGAACCAGTTTATTATGACGATCACGGTCAGCATTACTCTGGAAAACTTTCTTGCAACTTCTATGCTGACACCTGGCATCTGTGTCTTCGATGACATGTGAAAGTCCTTCATCCAATTTTGGGATAGAGAGATTGCCGTCCATAGCTTCAGAATGAATGAAAAAAATGGAGAGTACCATTGACGGCAAGTCTCCGCTCAAATAATAATTAAAATACACCTCTGATATTAAAAATCGCAAGCTTTGAGACAAAGTTTTTGCCTTTGGTGCATGGATACGGGCGTCCTATTTCTGGTTTGTGTTCAACAACAACAAACTCAAAAACAAAAACAAAACAAGATCAGATCAAAGAATTCCTATATAGAAATGTATTTCTAGCAATGACGTAAAACAATATCGATGTGCTAGAAGAATGTAACTAACCATACTCAGTTTATTTTTTCATATGTACCATCATTACGTACCATTTCATTACGTATTGTATAAGTAATATTCTTATCACAGAGAAAACGTTGTATAAAAGTTTAAACAGCTGTTCAAAAGTTTAAACAAGTTGTTTAACGGGTGAACTGAACAACTGTTTTGTTTAGTTCACTCGTTTAACAACTTGTTAAACAACTTTTAAACAACTGTTTAAACTTTTAAACAACGCGTTTTTGCAGTGTATGATTATTATATGCATGGTATCGTAATTTTCTCTATGGTCCGAGTGTTAATCGTTTCATTTTAATTTGCTTAGATGAGTTCAATAAAGAATATAGAATATAATAACGGTATTTTCTCTGAGAAATGTTTTTTTTCAGTATGGTTTCAGTGTAATATTTTAATTACTCTTTAGATCATACAAAGTTACAAGGAATAAAATGTTCACGAAGATTACCTGATGGCGATTGTTTCCTTATATTTGTAGGTGTTGTTAGAGAGCCCCTAATTATTTGTTTATTATATACAAAACTTTGAAAAAAAATGACATGAACTTTGAAAACATGGGCCTTTTGAGGGAAATGATGATGGACCCAAATAAAGTACAATGTATAAAGCATGGTAACACACTCTAGTGGATAGTGGCATAGCAATTATCGATTACGTGCACGTGCACGTCCAGACAAGCGCTTGACTGGCCCGGAAAAATCAATCTTCAAATTCAATAGGTACTCGAAAGGTTGATACCAAGCTAATTGCGAAGTTCTGGGCCAACTTTGTAACATAACTGCGAATATCAATCCAGTATCATGATTTTCCTCTGGCAGAAATTCTTAATTTTTGATTGACAAAGTCTTAACATATCACGAATATTCGAAGGACATTGCGAAGGAAACGGGACGGGCCGCCTAAGTTCTCTATGGCTACGTAAACATTCCAATGCAAACTTACAATGTGGGTCTCGTTTTTACGGCCCAGCATGGTCACCTCCACAAACGCTCTTTATCGGTTATCTTTAATTAATAGACCTTATAATTTTTGAGGGCATATTCAAAATGCCATGGTGAAGTCACAGTCACGGTGAATTTATAACAGATCTGATTGTGTTTCAAACTGTACAAACACTGCACGCCAACTCGTGACCGTTGATGAAAGGCAAACATGGAAGACTGCCTGGCGAGCAACGAGCCGCCACCGGGTAAAGAAGGGCGCCATCTGTATCTCCACTGGTGCCGGGACGTGCTTCGGGATTTTCATCAACGCAGACATAATCACTTTGATGAGCGTGGTCATAGTAGGCTGACATCAGATATCCCTTGTATTCATTCCTCCAGTTGACCGGACAGGTAGTTTTGGCGGGAACCATCAGCATTGTACCACGACCAATTACTCTACAGACAGCACACGGTACGTCGTGATTATGAAGACTTGAAAGTGGAGGGAAGGTACTCGTTTGATATTCGGCTGAGTATACGCGGTCACGGTTACCTCCTGTTCCTGCATCGACTTTGAAGGAAATCGGGGGGCAGAGGTAGACAAAGGTAACTAGCTGCCCCACCTTTGTGAGGGTAAAAAACCACCACCAACGAGACCTTGATAGAAAGATAAAGAAATAATATGACAAACAGACAAAGTGATTTTTCAAAAATTACCACGATTTTGAATTTTATGAGTCGCGTATTAAGCTGATCATTGGCGAATATAGGAATCCTCGAAAAACATTTCTTTCGGATTGCTTTTAAAATGCTACCCCATAAAAAAGTAACAGAGAAGAAAGAAACGATTGTTTTTCATGAGTTTTTGAATTCCAGAAAATGGTTGATCAATTCAACCGTTGACAAGAACAGTTCATATGGAACCCATAACGTAATAATGGTAGTGCAAAGATTGCATTTAGATATATTTATCTTTCAAGGGAAAGGGCGTCCGTTTCTTTCCGCCGCTTATTCCCCTCTTTTTTTGGGTTTCCTTTTCTCTTTTATTCTACCCCTCCCCTTGTTCCCCCTTATCTTCCCGATTAAAAGAAATATTTCTCCAAAACATTACAGTTCTTATAGACATTAATCCCCCTTCCCGTTTCCTCCCCAGCAAGAAGAAAAAATTGACAGATTTTTCCCAAAAACAGCAATTTGGGGGGCAAAAAAACCACATTTTTGGCAAAAAATCAGCAACTTGGACCAAAAAATGGTTTAAAACAATCCATTTTTTTTAAAAGTTGAAAATTTAACTTTCCCCCGTTTTGCTCCCCCCCCCCCAAAAAAAGTCTGAGTGCCGCCCAATTTTTAATATTGACAGGGTTTGATGCTACTGTCGCTGTTTAACTGCTGCTGACATGGCGACAATGACGACACACGTTATACAGACAATTCACCATATATGAAGCTTAAACGATTTTGTGTTGACGAAGAGGACAATAAAAGTGGAATGCAAAATATGAACAACCATAGGGGGACTATTCCATGTCAACACTCGAGATGTGACGCAGAATGTCAGGGATTTTTTCTTTTTTTGGTTGTTGTGATGATAGATATTGATGGGAAATGAAAATCCTGAAATTTTGGCTTCATACCACCTTTTGTTTTCCCGCAGGATTCATTCAGAAAATTTAGGGCGCGGGTCACCATAAAAAATGCTGTTTGTGAATGCGGGGAGGAAAGACAATGTTGAGCGGAGGCGCCAATATAAACTTGTAATGGAAACCTCCCCCAACTGTGGAAAATCACTTATATGGGGAATGTTTTTAGTGTAGAATTGTAGAATTTCAAATCAGGCATTAAAAAATTGTGAGAGCGCCTTTATTTAAAGTTATTTGGCGTAACAAATGCAATATCTTTCATCTTTCGGGGACCAAGTTTGGGGGTCAGAACCCGTAAATAACAATATTTTTAATGTGGATTTATTGTTAAATCTGTGTCACACTGAGGACTTTTTCTACCAGTACAATAATAGTACATTAGGTTTTAAATAGCGCGTTACAGCCTATGAAAAATCCTTAATTTTGCTTTTGGAACATATATTGGCTCCCCAGAAAATCAATGTGACATAAATATCACCCCTCTACTTCAGATATGTTGACGATACATCATCAAAGAACTTGTCTTGAAAGCAAGCATCTTGGTTGTGTTGGTGTCTTGATGTCTTCAGCACAAGACACTTTTTGCTGATATCCCATGTAGAATGTATATGGTGATATACATGTGCATGTACAATTGACCTGCTGGGTCACATAGACTTTGGTGGTAACTTTGAGTGTCTGTTTTGTTGTGAAAAAAATAAAGACACCAAGATAGTTCTTCAGAAATTTTGTTTAAGTGATATATTTCAAAACATATCTGAAGTAGAGGGGTGGTGTCGGATGTCAACCATGGTTTTCAGGGGGTCAAAATGTGTCAAAAAAGTACAATTACCATTTCAAGGGGGCTCGTACCTCATTAATACTTTCTAAGTTATTCATAAATTGTATTGGTTACACTTTTACTATGTACCTCTGAATGACCAAAAGATGGACATAAAAAGTTCTTACTTTTGAGTTATGACCCCCCCCAGACTTGGCCCCCCAAATGAACAAAGGCGCATACTTTAGGCCTTATTAACTCTAAAAGTAAACACGCTTAACTTCCTGATGCATATTTGCATTCTACACCCAAATTATTACCATAGATTAGTTGATTTTCAAAGGGTGGACGGTTCCATTACTAATCTGTGACCCCTCAACATAGTCGTTCACATTGCGCAGCACTATTGATGGTGACCCCCCCCCCCCTAAATTTCCAATTGATCTAGCGGGGAAATGAAATGGACTATGACCCTCAAAATTTCAGGATCATATCTCATCAAGGGTCACCACCACAAAAATCAGACGTGCGCGGTGCACAACTCGAATGTTGACATGGAATGGCCATAGTCCTTTGTGAGTGTCGCTTTCGTCTCAGAATAATAACAACTACATTGTTACAGAGTGGTCCAAAAAAAAGGTTTACACTTGTATGTCGCCTGCAAATTTTCTCAAAAGTGGGTGGACGTATCACATTTTTTAAAGATATGCTATAACTTACAATGTATCTTGTTCGAACCTGTGAAAACGGCGTGAAAGAACAAAGATCAAATAACAAAATGGCGGTCGTGTAGATAAAAATGGTTTAAAAAAAAAACACTTTGCTCAGGGTTGTGACAATTAGCGACCCGGGTCACTAGTGATCCCTGATGAATTCATCAGGGTCATCACTAGGGTCCAGGGTCGCTAATTGTCAACAACCCCTTTGGCAAGCAAGTCAGTCTATGGGCAATCATGGTGGTTAACAGTATCAATACCATTGCGCGAAAACGGTTAGACCTATCCACGTAACGAACTACTAATCACCCTTCAGGTTGGAAAGTATTTATCAGAGAATATCTCAACGTGAAACTGAATTGCCTGCTTGAAAATATCCATGTAAATAATCATAAGTTGATTTCAATGGGGAATTTTAAATGAGAAGAGAAGGATTGCGATTTTTCTTGTCGAGACTGATGCAAGGCTCGTAGTACCTGTGGGGGGGGGGGGGGGAACTGTATTTTTGGAAAATTTCATATAACAATCTGCAACCAAGGTTTTCGAAATAAGCCAAAAGAAGAAAGAGTTAAAAAGTTAAAAACAAATGCATTTTTAAATTTGTCTTGGATGTGTTCTAGGGGCAAGGTTTATACAGGGGTCAAAATAATAAAAGGCGGTGGCAACCAAAAAATGTTGTTTTAAACCATCATGGTCAGTACCTTTCAACAGGACCCAAACAGAACCTCCACGCAGCCAAATGTCACACCCAACCAAGTTGCCCACCAAAACTGCTTTTTTAAAAATGGCATAGTTGCAGCAAGAAACCCAAGGAAGATCAAACTAGATCACAAAGAGGTTAGTGGTGACCCTGGTTTCACTGCCCCTTCAATCATGACGAATTGGAATCTGGTATGCTAAACTTCAACCAGGAAAAGCAGTAGGCCTTGACAACATCTCTTACTGAGCAACTAAAAATCTTGGCCAGTAGCAAAGGGAATGGCTTCTGAGCTCTACAATTGCTGCCTTATTTCCACGCTTCCAAAAGATCTGGAGGGGGAAACAACATGTTATGGCACTCTTAAAGAGGGAAGATCCATCCAATCCCAAGAGGTACAGCCCTATATCACTCCTTAGCCACACTACAAGCTCTCTTGAACGCCAGGCTCAAATGGTATCGCACCTGTGATAGACAACACCTCATACCAGAACAGCAGGTTCCTGGCCAGGCAAATCAACAACAAAGCCAAGTACTCAAACCTAACTCAACACCATTGAGGATGTGGGTTTCGGAAGGCGTTATGGTAACCGGAGCGGTGTTCGTCGACCTAATCAGAAGCATACGACACTGTTAATCAAGATGCCTATCAATAGAGCCTGAGAAATTACCAAGGACAGCCGCTTGACTGAGATTACCGAGGACTTGCTGGAAAACAGGATGTTCTTTTCAAGTAGGAGCGAAGAAGAGCCGAGGCGTAGGGTCAAGAATGGACTACCACTAGGGAGCGTGCTTGCCCCTCTCCTGTTGAACATATATACCAACGCGACCAACCTGGAGTGAAGGAACGTCGTTGTGTTATTTATGCAGACGATCTTGAAATTAGAGCACAGAGCCAGACTTCACACTTGTTGAAGGAGACTCTCCAAAGGATGAACTCACTCCGTATTGAGGAAAACCACCTACGTGCAAATTCACCCAAGACACAGGTGTGTGCTTTCCATCTTAGCAACCGTGAAGCCAAACGTCAGCTTAAAGTTACCTGGTCTGGAAACACCCCTGGAGCAAGGTGTAACCATAGTCTACCTGGAGTTACATTGACGCACTCTATCTTATACGACCCCAAACGAGAAGACGAAGAGTAAAAGTAGTTCACGCCAATATAAATCTGAACAAACTCAATTAACAGAAACAAGATGGGGTGCTCGCCCACTACCCTAAGATAGACGGCACTTGCCTGTGCTACTCCTGTGCAGAGTTATGCACTGCCTGTATGGGAAAAGATCAAACCCATGCCAAAGAGCTTATCCAGGCGTTAAATGCCTCCTGCCGCCGTCACAAACACTCACGAAAACTTGACCATCCTAGCAGGAATTGCGCACCAGAAATCCGTGTAGCGTAGCGAGCATTGCAAGAAGCGAGCTGCCAAGTATCCAATGTGAAGCACCCTAGGTCTGGACGCTACTGCCTTGCAACGTCTCATATAAACCAGAGAGAGTTTCTTAAGCCAAAGTCCACCTCTTGAAAACAGTCTCTTAGGAGGTCAAGAGGTCGCCTTGTGAAAGATAAGACTTGCCATATAACTTTTGAAAATATGAAAGTCTTTGCCGGAGACCTGTTATTGCGTGTAGCCCCAGGAGAGGGGGGTAAAGTTACTATGGGGGTCAAATATTTGAACTGCTCTTAATCTATTGAAATAGATCTCAAATTATCAAATTTAGATTACCAGGATCAAAAAAGTCAATTGGGTCACATGTGTGTGGTGCTTCCTTTCCAAGAATATTTTGGGAAAATAGGCTAAGGTCATTTGTTTATTCCAGGACATGTCACAAACACAATTGTAATACAAAGATTTCTTTGTAAAATGTTAAAACACATATTTAATGATACTGATTCAAAATATGCTTTTTATTTTGCATAGGGTTTGGTTCCTTTCATAGGGAAGGGTATAATGTCCCCATTCCCATAGTCTCCTACAGGGTATTTTGTACCCCTTCCATTAGCAAACAAGGAGATGCCGAAGTGCAAAATCATTTCATATTTGGATTCAGTATAATTAAACATTTCAAAAAAATATTTTTACAAACAAATCTGGGTAGTGGGCAAGGGTGACCTTTTCTTGAATAAACAAATGACCTTCAGTCTATTCCCAAATAATCTTGGGAAAGGAAGCACCACAAGCGTGTGACCCAATTGACTTTTTTACTCCTGCTTACCTAAGGAATAATTTGAGCTATATTATATTAGACTTTAAGCAGTTCAAACATTTGACCCCCATAGTAAACTTAACCCGCTCCGGGCCTACACGCAACAACGGTCCCCGCAGACTTTCATATGTGCCAAAAGTGATATTTTCTCCTGAATTGTCCCGTGTTCAGATATTGGTATCTCGTCATCTAACCAAAACCTTTTGGGCTGATCTCTATTAGGGTTATAGTACAAGAGTTACATGCAAATCCAAAACGGGTTCAATGTCACACTTGGGTCAATTTTCAGATTTCACCGCGGTTGTTTTAAAAATGGTGCCAAATTGTTGTCTTACTGGTACTGAGTCGAAAATATACAGGTCCGCTTTGTCACGCCTTTGATGATAATTTAAGAGGGCAAATATGGCCGTGGTCCCACGGGTGGAAAGGGATTCTCCATATACTCGTGCTTTTGGTAATTGTGTCTCACGCCAGAATATGTTTTGACGCGCATAAGAGCTTGGTGTTAGGTGCCATTCAGTCTATGCGTAGCTTCTTTCTTCATGGTCCAGGTCTCGATCCATAAACAGGATACTCTCTAAACAAGCTCTAACGATTTTCAGCTTGGTTGAATTGGAGATACCAGATTTGCCATAAGTGGTGTAGTTTATTGCAGGCATCCACCTTTGGTGGCGGGAACCCCCTTTCCCGTCCTATGGATCGAACATGGCGTGGGTAAGTTGCAGAGGCAGAACTCTGCGCCCTTGTACTATTGAGAACCACTGAAGGACACAGTTCCCTTCGTCTTTAAGTTCTAAGTCTAGTTTATTGTCATCTACATCTACAACATACATTGGTTACAGCACCTGTAGTGATGAATGCATGGAGAGATTTGAGCTGGACCGGAAAGACCTCGTGCCTCGCAAGGGCCCGCGCGCTGTGATTGACCAACTACCGTCACCAGACTTATGAATATTCATAGAGGTGAGGGGGCGTTACATAGCCCAAACGGCAATACATTCCATGCGTACAGTCCACTCGGTGTAGAAAATGCTGAATTATCACGAGCGTCCGCATCCATCTCGAGTCCAAGGTCGAGAAATACTTCGCTCCGCCCAGAGCATCTAAAGAGTCATCGATCCTTGGTAAAGGATAAGCGTCCTTAACCGTGACATCGTTTAATTTTCTGTAATCCAGGCACAGGCGCTTCGGTCCATCTTTCGTAGCAACCAAAACAACAGGACTCGACCAGGGACTCTCTGAAGGTGATATCATCCCTTTCTCTAGTAGCTCTTTTACCTGTCTCTCTACTTCTTCCCTTTGTTGTGGAGACGAACGCCGCAACGGCTGTCTGATTGGACGCGCGTTTCCAGTATTGATACTGTGCTTCACGCCGGTTGTCCTCCCAATGTCGAACTCACCACGAGAAAATACGTCCTGATATTGTACCAACATGGAAGTCACTCTTTCCCTGTCTTCCTCACTCAACTCCTTAGTACACCGTTGAACTAAATCCTTCAAGTGCTCTGGGACCTCCTTGTCTCCCATCGGGACCACAGTAACAGGTCTGGTTTCACAAATGTCACTTTCATCAACCACCGATATTCTGGCTAATACAGCTCCTTGCTTTATGTCCCGGGGTTGGTTGCTGATATTAACTAGGGTAGCGGGAACAATACCGTCAGCAATACCTTGCTAATGCTCCTAGCTACAAGTAATCCACTCTCGACGAGAGCCCCCTTTTCCAATGGTTCTACCACAACTAAATGCTCTCCCGCTGCTGACCCTGCTACCACTCCTGAGATCCCGATCGCATGACCTGGCGGAACTCTGATGTCACTGGTGGTTAACACCTTTGGACGAAGTGTTGTACTGGTAACGGAACAGCAGTTAACGTCATTTTCGCCCATTTTCAGCTGCAGTTGGCTGAAATCCAAAGTTGATCCCGACTTCGAGAGGAAGTCCATACCTAACATCCTATTCTTGACTCTCGCAACAACAACGTTCAGCGTTTGTCTCACGTTACCGACTTTAACTTCTAGAGTTGCTCTTCCCCAAACTTGTACCTCGCCCCCATCCGCTTGCAATAGTCTTGCATTGGTTGGCTCTAGCTCCGGCCGTCGTTCTATTGGTATCGTGTTATACTGCTCCCAAGTCAATATTGTCAGCGAACTACCCGTATCAAGAAGAAGCGGTAAATCAGCACCTTCAACGACAGCTGGAACATAAAGATCTTTAACAACAGTATGTACAGTATTTCCACCTTCAGCAAACACTTCAATGTCATTTAAATGAATAGCATTCCTACCCCCTTCTCCTTCACTCTCTAATCCTGACTGGGCCCCTTCGACGTCGATGGCCTCCCCAAGGGCCCCTGAGTTGGCCTGCCCCCGTTTCCCTCTTTCACAGGGCAGTCTCTTTCATAGTGCCCCTCCTGATGACACCTACGGCATATTACCTCTCTACTTTGGCAATGTTTAGCTATGTGTCCCTGTTTCTGGCACCTGAAACATACCGGTGGTCATTGTGGGCACTCTCTAACATAATGTCCCTTCTGTTGACACTGATAACACACTATGGGTTGGGCTGGTGCTATGGCCCCAGTATAGCCACTACGACCCGGTGGACGGACTTTGTCCCGCTGCACTGGATTCCCCTGAAAGTGCGGTGGTGCACGATTTTGCTCTACCAGCTGCATCCTTTGTTCCATACTCTGTAAGCAAGAGTCTACTTTGGCCTCTTCTCACTCAGCTTCCTGCTAGGTATCTCTTCTGCTACCGCAACCCGTGCATGAACAGTCCTGTTCTTTCCTCTCAAAGATTCGGAGCAGAGCAATGACTCCATCTCCTGGGCTCCCAAGATCGCACCCTCCAAAGTTTCTGGCCTGGTGCGGAAGAGTTCTCTGCTGAGATCAGGGTCTGCTATCGCCTTCTTAAAGTATTCTTTAGCAATTCTATCCCTCTCCTTCTTGTCAGTATTCGGATGCGCTAATGCCGCCAACTTCTTAATGTCCAAGCCCAAGCTGTACAGACTTTCCCCGGGTTTCTGTTCACACCGGGTCAACTCTTGAAAAAAGTTTTCCGGACACTCCCTGGGTCTGAATACTTTCCGCATGATCTCCACCAGTTCCTGGTATCTCACTTCATTTGGATCCACATCATTGGCACTTAAAGCAGCTAAAGGGTCCCCTTGACAACATGTAAACAACTGAAACGTTGCTTCTTCATCCGTCCGCTTATTGTACCGTCTGCATGCTTCGAAATGTCTATGAAAGTCTTTCCATGTGCCTTTACCATCATACTTTTCAGAGTCTTTCCCCTTCTTGCGTGTACCTCTGTTCCTATCCTCAAACTCCTTTTCATTTCTGACCCTCGCCTCTCGGCGTAATGGCGGAGGCATAGACAGTTCTTGGTCTTCGTCCTCACGAGGAAAGTCGGCTGATGGACCAGACTTTTGGTGGAGATTTGATTCTGTATCACCTTGGACATCATTTCTGTCTCTCAAGTGCGTAGATGACATCCTTGCGGTTAAGTCGTTGTTGTACCCCGAGCCAGCCAACGAAGATACTGCTTCACTACTTCTCCCACATTGGTACTTTGCTGCCTGGTTCACCCGCACCGTCTTCTCTCTGACCTCATTGGCGACACCTTGTTTCAGTTTACCCTCACACGACCGGTCCCTAATAAATGACCGTTGTGGAACACCTAGCGTACGCAGCTCCTTCGGCCATGGCACCTCTGTATTCCGTCTACGTCCCTTTTCCAACAATCCGGTCTTCCAGTGTTTTCTTCCAGTGTCATCCTGCACTCCTCGCTTCATATTTGTTTCTCTCAGTCTCAGCTCCCGCTTACGTAAATCATCCTCCCATATCTTCATTTCTTCGCTCATTAGATCCCTCTCGACCATCACCCTTTTCTCTCCAAAGCCTCTTTCTCCCGGAAGTCAGCTTCCCGTGTGGTCGCTTCCTTTGCGGCCTCATCCAACCTAAGCTCCTTCATCCGAACCTCAGCCTCCCGGGCGTTCAATTCATGCATAGCTTGTGCGCGACTTCTCTCGATCGCGTCCTTTGCCTCACTCAACATTAGCTCTCTTTCTCGGATCATAACTTCTCGAGCTGCCATTTCCTCGGACCACGCCTTACACTCTTCTTCCACTGGTTTGTTCTTGCGGTATGTTACCTCCTTTTTCTCGCCTCTCTCTTTCGTCTCGGTTGTATCCGGGACCCCTGCTCCTCCTCCGGCCGCGAGTCATCTGCTACACGCTCTCCTTCACGCCGCCTTACGCGTTTAACTCTGTCGTTCTCGTCCTCTTCCTTGATATACAGCTTTACCTTTCTGCTTTTATCACTCAATCTCCCTCGCCTCGACGGCATTTGCTGCCTCTCTTCATACTCCGACTCAGATTCAGAAAGATCATCCCTTCGTGGGGGCACCTTAGTCCTCGCTCCCCTACCTCTATCACTCCGTATCTTCCCCAGTTTTGCTCCTTGCTTCCCTTTGACTACCTCATAATCCCAATCTCTATCACCTCCAGTACTGAAGTATGCACTTCCTTTAGGCAACCGGAACTGAATTTCTTGGTCATCGGGATCTCTCCAATACTCGTCTGTCGAACCGACATCTGTTCCTGTTAAATCATTTAAACTCCCTTGGCCGATTACCCCTGAAGTGTCAGGCCGTTCTAACTCATACCCGCCGCCTCTGCTTAGAGCACTTCCAGAAACATCTCTTGCTCCATTTTTCTCCTCCTTGATATCCTGCCTAAGGGAAGTCTCCTCATCCACATCACTGTCTGCCTCGGTCTCCATCCCTTTGTCATATCCTGGATAAGCTACATTTGCTCCCTTCTCTCTTCCTTGAGGGGTACATACATCCTGGTGGCGGTCGTCCTCCTGAAGACCCTGACCAGTATCACTCAACCTCCTATCACCCTGTATACCTCCTGCTTCCGCCATCCAAACGCTAACTCATTCCTTCAACAATAAATCTCGAAAAAAAAGATCCCACTTCTGACACCAATGTTGTGGCGGGAACCCCCTTTCCCCTCCTATGGATCGAACAATGGCGTGGGTAAGTTGCAGAGGCAGAACTCTGTGCCCTTGTACTATTGAGAACCACTGAAGGACATGGATCCCTTCGTCTTTAAGTTCTAAGACTAGTTTATTGTCATCTTCATCTACATCTACAGCATACATTGGTTACAGCACCTGTACAGGGTGTCCCAAAAAAAATGCAATCCTCGCAGTCGGTGCTATAATTTCAAAATTACTGAGAATTATTCAAATTTTATAACAGATTCTGAATGACGAACTTGTTTAGTACATCCTGTTCAATTTTTGTTTGATACGGTTCACTAGTTTTGAAAACAAAGGCTATTATGTAACCCGCTGTCAAATTACCCTATTCCAAGTTTGCCTTAGATCGTTGAAACAGGTTCACCTGGAAAATGGAATAAAATGTCAACTACAAAATCTCCTGGTACTAATCCTGTCTGTTTTTAAAAAAATAAATTACTAAAATATTTGTCGTAATTGTTTTATTATATCCAAGGTCTTTTATTGTCTGTACAGTATTTTGCTCTACTCATATTTAGAATAGTAACTTAGCGACTTGGCCAAATTTTATCTCCAGTGGGTCTGACAAATCTGCGTGAATAATGTATATTGCAGCGGAGGGATTAAACACCAAATGAACAGAAATGGTTGGGGCTATAATTTCAAAATTATTTTAATACTAAAATATTTGTACTTATTGTTTTATCCACGGTCTTTTATCATCTGTGCAGTATTTTCCTCTACTCATATTGAGAACAGTAACTTAGCGACTTGGCCAAACTTAAATGTTTTATCTTTAGTGTGTCTGACAAATCCACGTTAATATTGCAAATTGCAGCAGAGGGATTAAATACCTAATAAAATGGAAATGGTATGAATGGATGTTGAAGACCATTATGATATAATATGTTATAATATGGACCATTTGATAGATACAACAAACAACACAAATAAACCACTGAAAACCAAACTTGAGTTACATCAAACACAATGTCAGAACTTTGTCATTGTGAACAGACACCATTTCCCTTCTTTGTCAAAGACATGTTGTCTTCATTTTTTTTTAGTTACAAGGTTATACTGGGTTAATTGAACCAAACTTTAGTAGTAAGGATAAAGAAAGGGACAGGAGAAAAACAAAACAGGCACCTGCATACTTTAGCATGCCTTGATTGTGTATTCATCAGTCAAACTTGGAATGGCTTAAATTGTGACTTATTTATGTAATCGCCTTGGTTCTAAGAAACAGCAAATCAGATGAAATTTGAACAGTATGTTGAGAAAAGGATAGGCTGTACAGATATCTCGCAACATTTCAACATTTAAAAAAGACAGGATTAGTACCAGGAGATTTTTGAAGTTAAAAGACATTTTAATCAACTTTTCAAGGTGAACCTACTTCAACGATCTAACGCAAACTTGGAATGGGGTAATTTGACAGCGGGTTACATAATAGCATTTGTTTTCAAAACTAGTGAACCGTATCGGTCAAAAATTGGACAGGATGTACGAAACAAGTTTGTCATTCAGAATATGTTATAAAATTTGAATAATTCTCAGTAATTTTGAAATTATAGCACCGACTGCGAGGATTGCATTGTTTTGGGACACCCTGTAGTGATGAATGCATGGAGAGGTTTGAGCTGGACCGGAAAGACCTCGTGCCTCGCAAGAAGGCCCCGCCCGGGCGCTGTGATGGCCATACACCTCCTGTCCCTTACTTATGATTTCCATAGAGGTGCATGCAATCTTCTTTCATAAATTTAATTATAGTATACGCAACAACATAATCTATATAAACATGAAGGCTGACAATATTTGGGTGAAACTTGCTTCATTTTCCAATACCGCTACAACCCTTGTCCTTTGCGTGACAGGAAGTCTTTCTTGCTTTCGGCAACATAGGCCCTAGATACTTGAAGTCCTGAACCCGCTTTGAGTTTGCTACCTCTGTTGGCAATACGGTTGATGATCATCTTTCCTCATTGACAGTCATATATTCATGTCTTCTTGCTTTAGATGTACGCCGACTTTGTCTGCAGCATTCTAAAGTGATGTTAGTAGATCTTGTGCACCACATAACAGATCAGCTGTTAGAGCTAGATCATTGCATAGTCAAGGTCCTGTGAGATACTGACTTGGGTGACGTCCAGGAACGCTTTGGGTTTGATGGTGATTCCTTTGTCGTTCATGATGTCAATACTCTGAGGATGTAATCAACAACGACTACACAGAGATCGGGAGCAAGAGTATCTCCTTGGAGGATTCCAGTAGTTGTTAGGAACCCTTGTTGGGCCCATCCATGGTCTGTCACAAGCTATTGGGTTTCATACTGATGGCATTGCCTTGAAAGTCTCATATTGGACACGTATTGCGAGAATATGCAGCATTACATCCCTGTTTACACTGTCAAAAGCCTTGGACAAATCTAACAAATCACAATTGAAGCTTTTCTCCTTGGAAATTCTCAACTCTTCTATGATCCTTCTTGAGGGCACGTTATCTGAGGTAGCGTATATCTGCCTTTGCGAAACCGTTCTGGTCCGTCTGAGAATGTAATCTATGTGAGGAGTGATTCTATTTAGCATCATGAGTTGTACAGCCTTCTCAAAAACATGGTACAATCAAAACCGTTTTTTTCAATATTATACCTCAATAAATAAGACGTATTGTACATCACATTAAAGAGAAAATACCAGCTGTTCCAGATTTTTTTTTTTGTTTCATCTCATTTGCTTGGTTCATTTTATCAATGAGAGATAACTCCAACTCCAGTTTACTGCGGAACACAAAATCACTTTTGTGTGTCACTTCTGGTTGAGGAAACGTTGAAATGAATTTTGTTAACCTTAAGTTCTTCACAGGGGCGTACCAGAAACTGAGCCCTCCGGGGGGGGGGGGGGGCAAGACTCAAAAGCTCAGAAGTTTCCGCCCTATTTCTTCAGCAGAGGCGCCAGTTTTCCTTCTTGCTATCTCGCCGAGTAGACCCAGCCTGGCAACCCTTCACCCTTCACTTTCCTTTTCTTCCCTCTTTCTTTTCTTTTTCCCTTCTTTCTCTTCCTTTTTTCCCCTTTCTTCTTCTTCTTTCCCTCTTTTTCTTTCTCCTTTTTCTCTTCCTTCTCTCTCCCTTTTTTCCTTCCCATTTTTTTGCTTCCCTTCCCGAGTTTTTGGTGTCCGGGGGCACTTGCCCCCCCCCCCCGGCCCCCCTGTTCCGCCACTGGTTATTCCCACTTGATCAGATCTGAATCTTTAAAAAGTGGATTAACTTCTAAAGAAACTCTAAAAGTTACTTATGGTGGAAGTTAAGGGGTGGGGGTGATCATCGTTTCTGGCTTTAAGATAAAGGAATAACAAAAAAATTCGACATACTGTTCTTTGTTAGAATAGAACCATGATTGTACAGCCGCATACAACAACCTGGGGTGGAGAGTTTTTATGGTCTTGAAAAGTACATTAAACGCAAATTCCTAACCAACATTTTGATACTTTGCTTCCAAATTCAAATTTTTATTGACTCAATAATTAGTAAATGCACAAGATAGTGCAGTATTCGTAAACCTGTTTTTTTGTATTTGGAGTGTTTATTTTGGTTGGCAATTACATTCCTTCTGCAATGATTTTAAACAGATACCAATTTAAATACATTCAAAGTTCCATTTCATTGACGTGTCAATAAGTAATTTGTATTTTTATTATTTATTCCCAAATAACGATATTTATCATTGAACTGATTTGTGACTATTAAAACTTATGTCGATAAAAATAGACTTCTTTTGTTTCTTTAACTCTGAATCTGGTGTTTTG
>JAMKCH010002238.1:0-85673 GCA_023653785.1 Ophioderma brevispina | reverse complement strand
ACAAACTCTGACTGGATTTTCACAAATTATGGGGTTGCAAGGGGCAGCCCAGGGGAAAAAACCAGTACGGCACAAGAGGGAAAAAAATGGTGTCTCAAAAGTTTCGTGCGTTATCAGTGAAAAAACTCACAGAATTTTTTCTATGGCTTCAGATTGCTGTGCGCCTGCAATGTCCAGGGAGGCGGTTATTCTAGGAATTCTAGGATCGTATGCCACAGCTGGTGACCACACATGCAAATTGTCTTTCTATTTTTAGAACAATTTTAAGAGAGTTTGACAGGGATCCTTGACATCAAAAAGGCAAAGCTCCTTAACCTTAGACATGCCACTCTGGGAGTGAGCAAGCACATGTTCATTCAAACACCAAACATCATAACCCCACATCTTGCATCCTTTTAATCTTGCCAAGGTCAGTGTACTTTCATGCAAATTGCGACTGGACTTGTCCTAAATGTCCTACTCTAGTTTTTGAGCACTTGAGCAAAAAATATTGCCAGAAACCATATACCCTTAAGCTGCCTCCTTTAATCCTGGGGACCTCCTACAGGTTTGTTATCATACAGGAGTCAGATTTATCATTTTTTAATTTAACATTTAACCTTTCAGTTTTGTTTTCCCTGGATAAACAATTGACTTACTTAACTTATTAAAGGATTGCATAGGCCTGTGAGGATGTTTTATACAAAATGCCTGCAATACCATTTGGTATTAATTGAGTCTCCAGGGCTTTGTGTAGAGCGTCACAAGCAGGTTGCCAGACTCAGTTCTTATTATCATTGAGCATACTAATAATTAGCGAGTAAGTTTAATTGACATTCTACCGTCTACCTTCTGAGACCTTATGTTTTAGGTCAGGTTGTGGCGAGTTCGCTTGAGCAAGCACATGTTCATTCAAACACCAACATCATAACACCACATCTAGCATCCTTTCATCTTGCATGACTCAGTGAACTTTCACACATATTTGCAACTGGACCAGAGCTTTGTCTATTTTCACTAAAGTCCCCATCTAGTTTTTGAGCAACTTGAGCCAAAAATATTGCAAGAAACCATACTAAAAGGCCCTGCACACTAGATTTGAAGTATTAATGAGTCTCAGGGTGTAGAGCGTCACAAGCAGGTGCCAGTCTTCAGTTCTTATTCTTCAATTGAGTATACATTATACTCTGTTCAGTGTTGTAAGTTGAGCATGACCCATTTTCTTTTACCATTTACAGTTCGCCTCCATTGTGTGGAGAGATGCTCAGCAGCAGTAGTAATAATAACAAACAACCTATACAGTATACGTGTCCACCATAAGATTACATGATGACTTTGGTCATCTTCAATGATAACTCAATATACTTTAAGAATGAATGTTCTCAGTCATCCAGTAGTTTAAAAATCAAACAATTGAAAATAAATCAAATACGGCACTCACTTTTTGTTGCACGACGTGCGCCTAGAACACTCGAGCTTAAATGGTGGTGATTGACCCAGCTGAATTATCACCCAAGTTGAGCATAGAGGGTTCTAGTGCAACGTCGTGCAACTATGCAACAAAAATGTGAGTCCAGTATTTGATTTAATTTCAATTATTTGTCATATACTGATTTAAGGGTATGGTCCATCTTATAGTGAATACATATAATGATAATTGCTGTAAATGTAGATGTATTTAATATAGGCCTTTCTTCTATCAATCAAAGCACTTTACAATCACTTCTGCACTTAGAATCATCAGAATCATTTTGTTTTATCGGGGGCCGTGGGTTAGGTGCTCAAATTATCCAAAACGCTTGTAATTTCCCCTAACAACTCCCCAGATTTTGCTTGGGGTGACGAGGCAATTGAGATTACGTATAAACCCGATGGCAAAGCGATCTCCAACTGGGCTCAAACTCACGATATACAATGGCTTTAGGATGATGGTCCCTGCGCCTTGTATCCATTATGCCATACATACTCGGATTCACCAAAAAGTGTGCAGTGCTTCTTCATGCTTGTATGATACTTGGGTATATTCGGCAAATCATGGAATGGAAAAAAGGTTGGTACACAGCTTTGTCTGACGTACAGAAAAAAGAACCCCTCTTTCCCAAGGCAAAGGTGATCTGAGTCCTGTTGTCAGCAACTTTGCCAGGTCCACCCTCCCGAACAAGGACCAAATAGGGTAGGGTAGATCGGGACAATTATTGGTAAAGGGCAAGACTTTTGTTACTTCTGAACAATAACTTGAGTTGTGAGAATGGTGTTGATTCCATAATAAACTGTTTGCAAATCTCTTATTTCATGACTGGGTTTTTACAACTTCACTAAGGCTGAGGGTACTTCATATTTTTCCTGGACACACCCAACTAATTGTTCCTTTGACGCAAAGGTAATGGAATATATGATCTGTTAGTGGCTAAGACATTAATGTAGGTTGACTAGGGTTCTGCACCTATTAAACACTGCATCCCTGCATGCTTCCCATGAAGTTGTTCCATAATGGGTGAATGGGACCCTTTGATCAGGGGAAATCAAGTCTGCAATGCAGCTCTACCAAAGTCAAACAACATAGCAACTGGTAACGAACCCCACCTTACTGCAGCAACATTTTTTGCGCACATAATCATTCCTTCACAAATATTTTTTGCTATACTGAAGCTCCTCACAAAATTTTTAGTGCATTGGCAAGAAAATCAATGCAATGCGCACCCTCAGTTTGACGACAAATAATGGCAAAAGCCCCGCGGGGGTGCATGCCATGAGTCTGGTGAGTCTGGTCAATTTGCATCAAGTGGCAGTTGAATATTTGTAATGAAAAGAAAATAAAAATATGAGCCAAACCTAATTCATAAATATTATTACAGCACACATTTCTACCAAAAAATTATGAATATGTCATTGAATCCAACGAGAGTAATGTTTCTAATGAAAAAAAATGCACAGATCCGACCTTAAAAATTAAATGAACCAGTTCCCCAACGCCCGCGCGTAAGCTTGCTAAGACACAGCTACGCTCATTAAACCTACGCACCGTGCAATGGAAAAATATAAATGAAGTTTTTTTGTCAATCACATTTCTTTCAATAAACATTAATGAATTACCTTTAAAACAAATATTCCATGAATGTTTTAACTATCTATGGGTGAAATACTTTGATAATTTAATCATGCGATTGTCAACACATCAAATTCACTGGAAACACATCACGTTTCCTTACAACTCACATTCTCGTAATGGAAAAGCATCTTTGTAAAAATTAATGATACACATTTCATTTGTTTAGTACAAACAATGAAGTCAACATATGTGTGTCTCCATAGCACTGGAGTTCACTGTTGGTAAAATCTGATGGACCTACAGGTGCACACTTTGTTGATGCCTGTTTTTGAAACATTCGTTCGTTTGTAAAGCAATGCGAATGACTTTAGGTGTTAGGAGTAGTAGAGGTGTGTGAAGAGATGATGATCGGGGTGGGTGTATCCCTGATACTGACACTCCTAACATGGCCCACTTGGGCTGGGGCGGATTGGGACAGTCAGGGGTTTCACCTTCTCTTATTCGAAACTGGCTGCGATGCACACGTAAGTGGGACTTCTGTACACGGAACCGCCGGTCTTCTTCCTCTTCTAACATCCCCTCCGAAGGACACGGTACTGGTCACAAATATTTAAAATCTAAATGGGACCCAGTATTGCAATCTCAGAAATTTTGTCAGTGAGGGTTAATCTCCTAACCCGAGGAATTTGAGTAGTCATCCGTTTTGATAACATTGTCACAATAGTGTTCGATGTTTTTAAACAAAAGGTTAAGAAATGATTTTGCAATGTCACTGCGGGGACTGGAGACTGCCTATAATAAATGGAGGTTGTAGCAGTTCCCCAAATTACCGTTGGAAGTCCTACTGCCCAAATCGAGCAGGTATGGCCCTACCCCCTGGCAAGTGTATAATACTGGTTTTGGGCACTGTTACACTGCCATATCTTGTTCTGATGGCCACTATGTGTGACACAGAATGAGACATGATCGTTTGTATAAACAAATTTTATGCCTGTGCAAGTCTATTGGATTTGTTACCCTGCTTGAAACATTTAAAACCACTCAAGCTATTACTTCATTAACATCCAACTTCACAGGAGATGCTGCAAGGTGTGTAATTTCAGCACACAACAGTTGGACTGGAAAGACCAGGGCAAAGTCGATAAATTTCCCACAAATTTAATCATTTGCCTTCAAAGTTGGCAAGCAACAATTATGATGGTGTTACATCAGGGGTGCCAGTGAGCTGTGTTTGGATTTTGTAGGGCCGGATGGTTGACTCCAAAAAATTCACGGGACGCAAGCAATAAATGGGGGGTCTCGAGTTGGTTGGGTAGGGGACAGCCCCAGATCTGAAAGTAGGACCCACATCTATACCAAAAGTGGCATAGCCAGAGGGGGGGGCAGCTGCCCCCCCACCCTAGTGGGGAATCTTTACCCTCTGCCCCCCTGAAAATTCGTGAATGAAATACATAGGCCATATACTATATACAAATGTAATATATGTGCCCCCCCCCCCCCCTGCAAAGATATGTCCCCCTTTGCCCTCCCCTGAAAAAAAGCGGGCTACGCCAATGTATACAATTTTTGACGAAAAAATGGACCCATACGCTATACCAGAGGTGCCGATTTTGGCCACAAATTTAAAACAAATTTGCAATTTTTCTTGAAAAGTCAACCTCTTTAGCAAATTTGGACATGTTGGCCTCAGATTTGGATATATAATAATATGGATTATATGGAATAATTTTTCAACAATATAGAAAATTTTTGGTTTCAGATTGAGGACAATTGACTAATTTTCCAACCAAATTTGTAAACTTTTGAAAACGACCCAAGTCTATACCAAATTAGCATGAAAAAAAAGGTCATTCACACTAAAAGGCTAATTAAGATCCATATTGAGACACATCCTGTTATTGGTTGGGAATAATCATCCATAAAATCGTAGTGTTGATCTACATTGCAGCTTAAGAGTGGGTGTAATACGTGGAGATCCGCACGTTTGACAGCTTGTTTGTGTCGGTCGCTTGGGGCGTGTTGGTGTGTGTGTGGGGCGGTAATGGGAGAGGTGGGATGTGTTGCGTGTGCAGGGGTTAATGGTTTGTGTGTATGATTCTTAGGTTTTATGTGTGTGAGATGATAGAGGAATTTTGTTTAAAAAAAAATATATTCAGATATTTGCATTTTTTTCTGGGAAGTTACCTCGCGGGCCGCATGCAAGCTCTTAGGGGGCCGCAAATGGCCCGCGGGTCGCAGGTTGGACACACCCCTTCTGTTAACGGTACATCAAGCTGTGTAACTGTGTAAAACAAGTTTTATATGATGTTTTGGATCAGACTGGTAAAATATTAATCAGTTTTACAATAATGTTGACAGGGGCTTGATTCCGATTTAAGTGTATCGGGTTCTGTACGTGATTATATGGGCCATTCGTCGGTCACGGTTTGTGACCTAACGGCCGAGCTGAAAAATGCTAAGTTTATGTCCGTCCATGATGAAATAGTGCCAACTCAAAGAAAATGACCTCTAACTGACTTGCCTGAACAATAAAACAACTAATGGATGAGCGCAGACACGTACATGGTGCTATTCCTGGGCAATTTCATATCGAAGGCTGTTTCCAGCGCCGTTGAATATTATCGGGATCTCCGATATTAATTATTCGAATTACAAAATTCCTTCGTTGTATGTGCACAGACCATTTCGAGCTTACGTCATAATTAGTTAATAGTTTACTAGCCAGTTAACAATGCAACCGTGTAAACATCTCAAACATTTTGTGAAAATTGGGGGCACTCTTCATCTGATGTCTTTTGTGACTTACTTTAGGATGGAGATGGGAAAGCTCAAACTTCTTGGAATTTTGGGATAGGACTGGAGGGTTATAGGATGTCAGTACGATTTCAGCCACCCACAGACTCATTCCCAAAATCATTCTTTGATTGCAAGATGTCTTTTTTCAAGAATATTATTGTCCGTAATAGTTTCGTTTGGCCTATTCCTCTTCAATTCCTCTCCCAATTTTTCACCTGTTATTTTTTACATTAAAATAACCCAATGTGCTAAAAACAGCAGGAATTATTTATGGACAATAGTGATAAAATAAAGAATAAAAAAAAAAGACAGATAGTTAGCTGAACCAGGGAGAAGACTAACCACACATAAAAGAATTTTCATTCACCACGGTATTCTGACGTCAGAAACGAATTGTTAGTTGTCGTTTTTTGTCGTTTCGTTTATGCACTAAACGTAATGCAGGAAATGGTTCTGCATAAATAAAATTTTTCATGCCTTGTGATTTTATCTTCACTGTTATATTGGTGGCTACCATGGTTATTCACACTGAAGCATTAATCAAGAATATTTATAACCCAAGATATTTTGGATGGTACTGAATCTGTTCAGTGTCTACCACCATCACGTCAATGGAACAGTTCCAACGGTTGATTTCTGTAGGTATGCCACAAGCAAGGTTCTAACCTTTTAAAGAACCTTTTTTTTTTGGGGGGGGAACAAAATTTCAAAGATTTATGTCTGACACTTTATCCTTGTTATCAACCCGACCGGATATGAATCTAAACCATGAGTGGGCCACTCTACAAACTGATCAAAAATACTGCCAAATTACTCACTCTTGGCCCGAGATTCGTAATAGCCTCATCCCCAGAGCCCAGATTTACCGGATAGTGGTCAACATTTGGTATAAAATGAAGTACGATTTTTCTCATTACCCTTAAGAAATCTTAGAGCCAAATGATTGTGTTGGTTTGGAAGTAATGAGCGAAAAATGTGCCCCATTTTGGTGTCGACAAATATTAATGTTACACAGTACTCTATGGGGCTTACAAAATCAAATTTTTAGCACTTGCATCAAACGGAGTTTGACAATATAGGCGAGAAACTTTACATATGAGGCTTGGAGTGAAGGCCAATCGATCAAGATGAAAACTTCCTATCTTAAAGGCACCCTCTTTAAAGTCAAGGATAGAGCACCATTTTTGACAAGTTGTGGGTGTGGTGGTGTGTTGCATGTGGGTGATTGTGTTGTGTGGGTTGGGTGGGTGAATGTGACTGTTGACTCGTGAGTGGGGTTGGGTGCTAGTTTGTGTGGTGTGTGCTGTGTGGTGTGTGCGTCGTGTGTGGGTGTGTGTGTGTGGTGTGATTGAACTTCTGTGTGTGTGTATTGTGTGTGTGGTGTCAGTGTGTGTGTTGTGTGTTGCTGTGTGTGTTTTGTCTCGCTCTCTCCTCAAGGCGTGTATTAACTAATGACAAAATACAAAATTTTAAAATGTGAAATACCAAAGATATGGGGTCCTCGGTGAGGATTAAATCATAGGTCTTGCTGGTAACATGTGCATATGTTTATGTGCATGCATGCATGCAAGAAACATGCGCACGTGACATGCGCATGGCATCATGGTGAGCAAAGAATGACCAACATTTATGCCAACTTACACCAACCAAAGACTATAAACATTTTTCAACATATGAAAAAGATTCAACCTGACCATTATTTGTGTAATTGAGAAAGCCACAATTCAGTTAATTCCTCTAACTCAGAGTTATTGGTTGATTACTGTCAATGATTATAGATTCTATTACATTTAATTT
This sequence comes from Ophioderma brevispina, assembly GCA_023653785.1. Taxonomy (NCBI): domain Eukaryota; kingdom Metazoa; phylum Echinodermata; class Ophiuroidea; order Amphilepidida; family Ophiodermatidae; genus Ophioderma; species Ophioderma brevispina. The sequence continues at coordinate 78,052 of JAMKCH010002238.1, read as the reverse complement.
CATCTTAGTATGGCTCAAGTAATTAGTTCAGTGACCTATCCACAATTACTCCACTGATACTATGCATCATTTTTATACAGCCCAAGTTTAAAAGAATCAGGGTGTTTATTTTCAATATTATATGTTGTAGTTGTCAAAACCAAGAGAAGATCTCAGTTGTTCCCACAATGCATTGCTTCCAATGGAGGGTTTTGTACAGGTACTGATGTGAATCGTTAGAAATGAACAGTACTGATCACAAACTTGCATTTTAAGAATGTTTCATCTCTAACGATTCACATGACTATCTGTACAAAAATCTCCATTGGAAGCATTGCATTGTGGGAAGCTACTGATATCTTCTCTTGTCAAAACCTATCATGTGAAACAATACCTAATGGTTTTTCTTGCCTAAAATGTTAAAGGAAATATGTCAAGATTTTTGTCAAGCTCAGTTTGACTTACATTCATAAAATATATGTACATACATCACGAATTTCCGAAAAAATAATACAATTTGATGTAAAATTAACAAAATAGAGGCATTTTAATTTTTGCTTTTTTGACATACGAAGAAAACGGGCGGATTTTTCGCCACGGCTTCATTGATCAAAAGCGCCCAATTTTGCTCTCCTCGTGACGTCAAAGTGATGACCAAAACATCGTGTTTACTCGAATTGTTATTGCTGACACTGTAATATTGATGGATTAATGAAAGTAATAATAAAATTAGAAAAATAAGTTACAGAATGACATATTTTGTTTCATTTCGTTGTGTTTTAATTATTATTAAGTGGCAACACTGCGATATGATGGTCACAACGACGTAAATTATGGATGGTCATCACTTTGACGTCACCATTTGCCTGCGATGTGGATTTGTCGGAATCGTTTTCGAGTAAGCTATTGGGCGGAAAATTAAAAAGGGCAAAATACTCAACAAATGTGGACAATTTTCAACTTATTTTGATTTATATGTAATCTACTTTACTTAAGCTTTCCATCCATACCAAATTTTTCAAATATTCAGAATCATGACATATTTCCTTTAAACACTTAAACAATTTGTAATTGAATGACTAAAGGTATGTGCTACATGTTTCCTCTGCTGATTTCTGCAATTTTCTGCAATATTCTGAATCAATTAAGGAGAAGCAGCCACTGATTAGGTAGCAGAATGGGTTGTCTCTTTGCCATTTTAATTGTTGTGCTGCATAAATGCCGATATTGTCTATCATGTTGTCGTTGAAAGGGATTCAACCACAATGTGCAGTGGTTTATCAGGAATTAACAACTCGGCACCAGACATCAGGCCCGTATGCAGGAGGGTGCCTGGGTGGTGCATCCGCACCCCCCCCCCAAAAAAATCCACAAAAGTGGAAAAAGCTCCACTTTTTGCTGAATCTTTTATTAAAAAGGTCCAAAATTAAGAAGAATTTTGCCAAGAAAGTCCACCTTTTGGTGATGAAATGTTCAGAAAGTCCAACAAAAGGACCAATTTAGGGGGGTTAGGTCCACTTTTGCCAAAAAAGTCCACTTTTTCGAAGTCCTGCACCCCCCCAAAAAAAATCCTACGTACGACCCAGCCAGACGCATCCACATATTTTTATCAAGCTCGGGCAGTGTTAGCCACAAAATTACACAGACACATGAGTGAACCACAGTGCATCATGGTTGAACTCATAATTGACTACATACTAACTGTTTATAGTTTTAAAATTCAAAATTTGCAGGCACTTTATATTGGAAATTCAGAATTGTCCATCTTTGCTAAAAACAAGGGAGTTGTAAAAAGCACTACATAGTGAAATTACAGCCTTTTTCATTCCATTACACACTATGCTTTGATTACCACCAAAGAGGCGGGCCTAATAACAGTGCGAACTGATATGGAATAATGTAAGCGCAAGATAACGCAAGAGACGCAGTGTGTATATTATGTGTGGCGCGCGCGATTCTCTGCAAACGCTCGAGTGCGTTTGGTTTACTTTTATGCGCGGAACGATAACAACCGAATAATTCCCGCCTATTTGGTGGTAATCAAAGTATAATACCAAATAAGAATCCTCCCCACCACAATTTTACACAAGAAGTTGCTAGTTCATTTCAGATATATCGATTGCTATTAAAGCTTGTTTGTGCACAATTATGTTTATGCAATTTATTTATTTCAAACCCCCGCAGAATATTAATGAAAGAGCTGCCTGTCATTGGGCCTGCACTGGAATGTTACTGAATTACGAGGCAAATCAATGGCTATTTGGCCATTGACACACAGCCAGAACCTTCACTCTGATGTAAACCAAGTAGTAGGTACTACTCTCAGCTACACTACACAGAACCTTTCTAGATCCGAAAGTCTCACAAGCACTACAGAGTATAAGCCAAATCGGCATTGTAACTTCCGGTAATATTTTTAGGACTCCTGACCTTTCACCCTGTCAATATTTTTGGGAAAATTGCCTTTTGGTAATTTCGAAAAATAGTTTCTAAGATGTTTTGATATTTAAAAATACAAAACTTGTTTTACTGATTTCAAATAATTTATGGCATATTTCTTATTGACTATATTGCTGGAATAGTTCTAAAAACATAATTATTAAAACCATAATCTTGATTTGTCAAAGGTCAGGAGTCCTAAAAATTCGCAAAACCTTCCCACAATGCATCACAAATCTGTAATGCCGATTTCGCTTATTATACCAGGCTATCCAGCAAAAAGTGTCCCTCAAAGCACATAGCTAATGATACCCGTCAAATAATTTATAAACCCCAGTTGTTACTTTTCAGGCACACACACACACACATTATAAATATATACTGCCATGAGAGGCTTTGGTTAAACTATGGGCCCGAGGTGACTGCAATAGTGCTATTTTTTAGCACTATTGCAGTCACCGAGGGACCATAGTTTTAAACCAGACTCAAATAAAGGCAGTATATATTCATTATACTTAATTAATAAATCTCTTATTATTATTTGGAATTTTCATCTGTTATTTATTTATTATTTATTAATCATTTGGCAATTAACATAAATACACACATAAAAAAGGGGACCAGCAGGCAGAGGCTGCCAGGGCACAACAAAAGTGAGAACCACTGACATCTGAAAGATGTGCATACCCCACCTCTGCCTACTGGTCAGCCTTATATTTGAAAGACTCAAAATAAGGTCACTTCTTGGATAACAGCGAATCCCAAAGATTAATGTGTCTCGGAAGTGCATTTGGCACATGCGCGATGCACAAGCCATAAACAGTATCGTACAATTTATGGCTTGGAGGTACTACAAAAAAAATTACAGACGTAAAGAGTAGCTGGTTCACTTCCTCGCCAAATAATGGAACTATTTACATCATTTTATAATGAACAATCATTAAAAGAGGGACTGCAGAGAGAAAAATTAAGAAGATTCAAAGCAGATATATGGGTGTATTGGACCAAACCAGGAAGACTGAGCATCAGAGGTTATCGGATTGTGAAGAAATAAACATTACAACTGGGGATGAAATAGATCAATATGGCAGTGACGTCACACTGTATTTTGCTGGTTCTCAAAGTGGACGACTCGCAACTTTTAAAAAAATACATCGGTCCTCAGACCGCTTGTGTCGCCTGCCATCGCGGTTTGTGAATGATAGGCCTCACATGACCTTTGACCTTGATATGTGACCTTTGACCTCAAATGAGGGTTTGCATGTAAACTCCAGAAACCAAGTTTGGTTCCAATTGAACTTCAATTTTCAAATGAGTTCAATTTTACATTTCAGCCTACCTTACAACTTGACCTCACATGACCTATGACCTTGGTATGTGACGTTTGACTTCATCAACAAATGGGGATGCCATGTTGCACCGGTGACTCAAGTTTGGTTTAAATCCATCAAAGTATGTGGATATTACAAGCAAATGTTAACCCTTTTTCACAACAGACAACAACAGACATCAACAACAATAGACATCAATAGTGGACAAAGTGATCCCTATGTGTCTTCCTGCCTTTAGGCAGGCGACACAAAACCGGTGTGTCCTTGGTGTAAGATATTCATGAGTTAGACTAGAGTAAAGACTCTTTTGCGGAATAAAGCTGTACAATCCAAGTAATCCTTTGATCCTTTTAGAAGATTTCATGCTAGGCTAATTCTATGAGTCTACATGCCGAAATGAACCCCACAAAAGTGGGGGACGAAATAGATCGATATGGCAGAGAGGTTTTACACACAATACCTACAATTACCGAACACAGATGTTTATTTCTTCACAACCCGATATCCTCTGATGCTCAGACTTTCTGGTTTGGTCCAATACACCGATATCGAATATTGAACTTCTCCAGAGTCATTTTACTTTATTAATGAACTATAATTTAGTGGAACTAGGTGAAATTTTGGGTGGCGTACATATTCAACATATGCCCCCTCTATGTAGCGGTCAGTACTGCAGAACCGACACAACTCTACACACCCCCCCCCCCCTGGGGGGGGGGAAGAATCGCCCACACGGTACACGAAAGATGAAAAAATACTTTGTTTCTTAGGACAGTGTATATTTGTTACTTGACAATGTTGATTTTGGGGTCACCTACCTTTCTAGGTATTTCCACTGCAAAAACCTGTCAAAATACATGCTGTTCTGATATTCCTTGAAGGGTTCTCCTTTCAGATATTCTCTAACAACTCTGTAAGAAACACCAAAGACGGGAAAACTAGGTCAGACACGTCTTGCACAGTACGAATTCAATTTATTGATCTGCCACTGCAAAAACTCGTCACAAGGGCCCCGGGACAAGTCTGTCAAATTCTGCAACTGTTTTTGCAATGGGACAATCATTCCTGCTTTATAATTTCAATTGGAATCACAATTACTTAAAGGTGCAATGAGAGATTTCAAGTTATCTATATTTTCTGTGATATGTAGTGATTTCATATATATTAGAGTCAATAGATTCCCCACCTTTTATTTGGCTACAGAAATAAATTAAAATGAAAAGGTGATTTTGTATATATGCTTATATTTCAATAGAAAACATAAGCTGAATTTCCTATTTGCTCCTATAGGAAATTAGAAATTTCACAATTTTTGTACCAAAGAAACAGTTCTCAGCTTATTCAGATGGGGATATTATTGGTAGAAAGCTTTACACCAGTGCAAAAATCAGACTTTTCACATTTTTAGGGACACTTGTTATTTGAAATCTCTTTAAATAATATCTCTAGGCCAAGTAAAAGTGGGAGGACCCAAGCAAACCTTGACCAACAATTTCTAGGAGGACATTTTATGGGGGGAAAAATAACCATTAAAACCTGAAAAAACCTAAAGTGTTAAATTTCAAAAGCTACACACAGCATTCTGATAACTTTCATGGGAAGGGCAGATCTTGCATGCATTTTTTCCAAAGTTGGAAACATAATAATGAGTCTCTCAGGCCAGTTTCAGACCATAAATTGCTGGGGGAAACAAATAAGCGAGGTGGGGGTTCGAGGAGGGGACGACCAAAGCCGACATGGAAGAAGCAAGTGAAGGAGGAGAGTAGGAGGGTTGGGTTGAGGATGGACGATACACTGAAGAGAAGTGGAAGGAGTGAGTCAGGGCGATTGCTAGAAGTGTGAGGCGAATTCATCCACCCCTGTTTTACGGGGACAAAACCAGATTTAAAACTTTGAATTTACTACTACTATGTGAAAGAGGAGCACTCAAGTATGACAGTGTACACATGTGTGACTTTTTTTTTCAAAACCTCCCACACACATTTTTTATGCATTTCAGGCAAAATCACCCCTAAACAAGTAATTTGCATATTTACAGAACAAATCTGCTCAAATGAAATCAGAATAAAGACTAGGGAATTGAGTATGTTTGCCTGTAGTTTCAGAAGGCCATTGTAAACGCTGAATTGGACAACAGCTTGGCCACAATTAAAAATAATACTCATGAGATATACAATACATGTATTCCAGGGGTGGCACCAGGGTAAAATCATAGGCGGGGCGAAATATTACACGATTAACTCATACAGGTAAAACCCCCTGATTTTTTAGGCAATTTATAGTGCTTAAAACCAGTTTTTCCTGAATTTTGAAAGTCTCATGGGGCGGCTTCCCCCACCACCACCCCTTATCAGGCACCACCCCGATGTATTCTCTAGAAGCAGCACGGCCACTCTATTGTGTCAGTCATTGTCTGATTGCAGCAATGTTCACTTTGAATGACTCAATCATTTTTACTGAAGGTAACTCAGAAAAGGAACTCTGTGGTTACACTGCAAAATTTAAACTATATTCTTTGATTTTGAGTTTCATTTTTTTACTCACCGTTTGTTTCTTAAAACATACCATACTGGTAATATTCCTTATCAAAGGGTTTGTTTAGATTTTATCACTTACTTTCTGCATTCTTCAAAGAGATCTTTGTTAGGTGAATTCTGCAGGCCTTCTTGACATTTTGACGTTAATTCATTGCTAATATCTTCTATTTTATCTGGGGACTGTTGAAGAAATGAAAAAAAAGAGAGAAAGCCATTACAATTAAATTAAACATCAGCAAATGATCCCGGATAACCCCAAACTCAACCTTTTTATCTCATTTTTAAGCCCACCTCTAGAATGACCACGCCCATCAATGATTCTGTGTATTAGTTCTATAAAAATCCATCAACATTCCCAAGAAAGTGCTAAGAAATACTAATGTTAACCTCATTGTCCTCCAGACAGAACAGGCAAATGGACTTCACCATAGATCTTATTAAAAATTCTTAAACAGCTGTGAAAATGTAAGCAATTTCATTGGCTGATGCCCGGGTTCAATTCGACAATTGAACCCAGGTAGTATGTGCTGCATATTGACGTTATTTTTAGGTTGAAGCGCTCGCGTCATACCGCGTTTTACTACGTTCGCGCGCACCTGCCAACGTTGCGTCTTGTTGAGTATGATCATTGCGTTCAACGGGTTGTTCGATTGTTGTCACTGGGTGGTGATATTCCTTTCTTGTTATATTTTAGCCGTAAAGTATCGCGAAATTGGGTTAAAGATGACCTTAAATGATAACGCTGTTTAAGAATGAGAATAAAAGGTATATTTTGGGAACCGGTACTCTCTTTCCAACGAATTGAAACCGGCGACACCATTATTTTTGCGTGGAAGAACTCGGCCTCCAGCCTCATTCGCCTGGTATCGCCTTGGTTTCAATTTGTCGTAAAGAGTACCGGTTCCCAAAATCATACCTTTATTCTCTAAATAAGAGCCAAAATAGAATCCTTTGACCAATATTTCTAGTTCTTTAGATTGGTTTATAAATCTCCCTTGATGGCACTGGGGATTCAATGATCCTGACATCTTCGAGCACATCACCCAAACTGCTTAAACATTAAGAGGGAACTATTAAGAAAACGGTAAGATTGAGGAGGGGAAATCTGGTGGGTTCCCCCTAAAAACTTCTGCCTGTCTGGACTTGCTTATCCATAAAAACCCTGTATTACTCCAAATAGCATCAATGATAGCAACAAACACTTTAGCTTTAAATTAACTTCACCCTGTTATTTTTAGTCCAACTCGAGTCAATACATCCATTAATTTTCTTTATCGATAATGTGCCCACTGCATTAAGTGCCAATACAAGGGTTCCATGGGGATTTTTGTGCTGTGTACTGTAAACACACGGACAAGATTGCTAAATTAATTTCACCACTTTCAGATGATAAGTATTTCTGCACGTTCTTTCCTCTTCTTGCAATAAAAGACAAAAAACAATGCAATTATGCAAGCATTGTGACTGTTATGAAAAGTGCATCTAGAGCTTTTAAATTAGAGGCACTTTGATTGATCGTAAAAACTGTGAAATTGAAAGTTCCATCAAACATTTTAGTACAGTTCTATAAACAGCAAATTTTGTCCAGTAAATCACATCCCTACTTCTTTGTGTATCAAGAGACCTTTTTCAAATCCACATTCATTGCATCAGAAATGTTTGCAGCATTTTAAAACTTATGTGAGTGTCCTTCTATACTTTGCTAACTGCATATTAACCCTTGTCTACCAATTTTTTTCCCCACCTTGCTAAAAAAAAACCCTTCTTTGGTGCCAATTTATTTAATATAATTGTCAATTGACATTTTACGCTCCTTTTCATGCAAAAAACAAGCATCCACCGGGGTATAGGTAAGATACAGGGTGATCCCAAAGTGATGGAAGGGGTGGCAACCCCCCCCCCTTTTCGGGGGAGAAGTACCAACATGCCTAGTACGACACAGGAATATCACAGACACTTGATTTTTGTATCAATGGATAGCTATGCTCCTCCTCTTTCCATGCATATAACAAGTGCATCAATGATGCAGTAATCCATCAATTGGGATGGTTAGGGAATGTGTAGTTGTGGGGTCATAGGTCATGTAGAGTCATTACAGGTCAATTGACATATAGCCCACGGGTCTTGGCCAGTGGTTATCTTGAGCAAGTTGGTGGCTATACAACTTAACTTGGAAGAATGTTTAGATATTTTGGGGTCAAAGGTCAAGTAGGGTCATTGGAGGTCAAAAGGGCATATGGGCCATAAGAGGTCATTCTGTACATACCATAAGAGTTCTGGACCGGTGGTTTCTTTAATAGTATTTTACTAGGCGGATTTGGCTATCACCTGTGTTTTGCGATCACCTGGCTTGAATGACCTCGGGTTTTGCGGTTCCTTTGACCTTGAATGACCCCTGATGACCTTGCCATGACCTTTAAAATTTTCATCATCAACAATCGACCCCGCCCACCAAGTTTCGCCTGAATACACCTTGAAGTTTACCCCATTGGAGCTCCTTTGACTTTGAATGACCCCTGATGACCTTTTATCCACTAACCAATACAGGCTCGGTCTTCGTAAGGTCAAGGGGCACCCACCCACCAAGTTGCAGGGAGGTGCAATCCTCGGTCTCAGAGAACATATGTAGACAGACAGACACTGTGACAGACAGACCACCGGTATAAATATATAGATGTGCAAAGGTTTGAACGTGGGGCAAAGGTCATTTATGTCATTAGAGGTCAAACTGTACTACCTATATGAGTCCTACAAGTTCCTTTGAGCATGTTTGGTGGTCACTGTAACTTATTTGCAGAAATTGTATATACTAGTGTGGAGCCCGCGCTGCGCGTGGGTCTTCGCTAGCTGAGTATACCCATTAGATGAGTATACTGGAATGTTTTCAGAACAGAAACCAAGGTACTGTATGCGACATAATTAGCACCCTGGGTGTTTAATATCCATACGTCAAAGCATGGTTCAGAAAAGCACGGCAACGTTACCCAATAATGACCCCTAAGGACTTCTGACCCAAAATGACCCCTCGAAAAATGTGACCACAAAAGCGCGTATGGCAAACTCTACCACCATATAAAATCATACTATAAGTCAAAGCACCGGCCCAAGACCCGAAAAGACCCCTGGATGACCTTGACCCAAAAAAGACCCCTCGCAAACTGACCACAAAAATCGTACGACAAACTCTACCACCATACCCAAACTCATAATATCCATACGTCAAAGCACGGTTAAGTTACCAAAACTCCACCCGGGAATGACCTTGCCGAGTCAAACATGGAGGATTTTGGACTCAGGGAGATTTGATCTTATAATCAGGGAGATTTGATTTTAGAATCAGGGAGATTTAATTAAAATAGCGAGCATTTCAGTGTAATACCTCTCACGAGGGATACAGCAATGGATATTGTCTTAAAGAGCAATTGAAGCTTCCACATTTAAGGAACCTGTCAGTAGGAAATTAGTCCATTTGTATTTTTTTTAAAGAATGACATGAAAAAGGTTGAAGTAAAAGTACTTTAAGGTTCGTAACTTGAAAACGAAGCACCTACATAGTTATGGAACTGCATCATGAGATAGAGCTCTTTAAAATAAAGCTGTCCCAAAAAAAATGACAGGCTTTTTCGGGCCCCCCCCCGTATGACAGCCCCCATTTAAGGAACTGTCAGTAGCAAACTAAGTGCATATGGATGATTTAAAAAAAAAAAATTATTTAATGAAACAAGTCGAGTAAAAAAATCGACTTTAAAGGCTCCTAACTTGAAAACGGAGCCATTACAAACATCGAACGGCACCAGGAGATAGAGCTCTTAAAAATAAAGCTTCTCCGAAAAAAATTGACAGGCTCCGCTGTCTGACAGACCCGTTAGGGACTGCAGTGACGAACAAAGCCACACTAGGCACTAAATAATTTATAACCTAACAATTTTGCACTAATAGCAATGATGGAGCAATCTTCAAAAGGCAAACAGCAAATCACACGTTCAGTATCGTGTAGGCATATTCCCTTGCACAACTGGAGTTAATTTGTAAACTGTAAGAAACACATAGCCTATAGCAGTTAAATGGTTAAAATATAAAACTATTGCTGTGGCTGGTCCATCAGAAAGTCGGGAGGAAAAAAACTATGTCAGAAACCAAAGACTTATCTTTTTGCCTAAGAATGCGTTTACTAATTTTCTTACTTGTTATACGTTGTATTTTATCTCAACAACAACATCATTTTTTTTAAAAATGTTGAGAATTTCCCCAAAATGACCCCTCGAAAAATGTGACCATAAAACCCGTACGGCGAAAATCTACAACCATACAAACTCTATCCATACTCAAGCACGGCCAAGTTACCAGACAACGACCATGAATGACCTTTGACCAAAATGACCCCTCCAAATCATGGACCCTACAACCTCGTTACGTCGGCGCCTACCACCACAACCCCAATTAGTCCGTATGTAAAAGGACGGTGAAACACATTGCCGGACAAACCCACAAGCCCACAAAGTTGATTTTTTTTAGTAATATAGATTTTGACCAAATGGGGCAAAGGTAACATAGGGCCAATAGAGGTTCAAAAGGGTCACATGGGGCCATTAGAGGTCATTCTGCGCATACCGTAAGTCCTGGACCAGTGGTTCATTTAGTTTGTCATAGAATTTTAGTGTCAGAAGTGGTTATTATGTAGAATTGACCAAAATGGTTTCAAAGGCCAATAAGGTCATTAGAGGCCACTTATATATATCAATATGAGATTGGGTCAGTGGTTTTTTGACTAAGTGTGAAGTCATAGGCAAAGGTACAATAAACAGTTTACATTCACACTCCAGGTTACCACTGCAATGCCTACAATGAATCTGTATTGCAGCAAGCTTGATAACAATCGGGATATCCTCTCTTTTACAGCAATACATTGGACGCTTGTTGCACACAGTATAAGGATTATCAGAGGGGTCATGACATTCTGGTAGCCAGAGCCAAAATTGTCGGGTTTACGGGTTTTAAATAAAAAAATTCTATATAATTTCGTATGGTTCAGGCCACTTTGAGGGAAATCCTCTATCAAAAATAGAGGCATTTATTATTGACAAATTTCGGTGAATCCTGTTGACACAATTTTTAGGATATCCGTCAAAATGTAATTAATTTCTGGCAGATGTGTTCAAAAGATTCCCATTAGTATTGAATTGCTTACCACCACTAATTTCAACATTTCCGCTTTTCAACGAAGCGGGAATTAAAAGTAAAAGTCGATGTTAGGCCAATCAGTAGTGGATCCCGTCGACACAAAAATCTAAAACCCGTCAAAAGTACGGCAAGTGTGTTTGTCGTCACAACTCGCAATAGAAATCGTATCCCAGTGTAAGGGTTGATTAATTAAAATTATTCCAACGTAGGCCCCACCGCGGTTTCTGCAAGTGATACCTATAATTAAGTGCCTTCAACTTTCAGACCACTTATAAATTCCAGAAATGGTTTCAACAGTTTCAGGTGCCTAAAACGGTCACGTATGTTACACGTTTAGAGGAATAGCCACGCTGGGCATGGTATATTGTCGCAGCATGTCCAATTGTATCGAAAAACAGCCCAACAAGAACTTAATAATGAAAAACAGATAAGGTTTCTCAGCGTACCCCAAAAAAGTGTTTCTCAAAGACCTCCAAAAAATATAACAAAATAATAACACAACAATCTAAAACTTGCAGTCGAACCAAAAACCAACAAACCCAAACTGTTCACCCATCCTATACATTAAACACTATGCATAGTCAGAATAAATGCCATAATGGAAAAAAGCTTGCTTTCTGCAAAGGACGATACCAGGATACCAAATTTGCTAAGGTACGGACTTAATATTTTGAAGTTTTGCTTCACTAAAGAGGCAAATTATACTTTTGCTGAAAATTTATTGAGGACTTGGTTGCAAAAATACCCCAAGTTAATAACATAACTCAAGTATGATCTCAAGTAAAAACAACTATTTTGTGTCATCTCATATATAGGGGCGACCTTCATCAGGGAAATTTGTTACACTAAATCCTACTCAAGTCAAATGAACTCTCACTTGTGTTGACATCAGTCCCTGGTAAGCCATTGGCTAGTTATGGTAACACGATCACCATTTCATTTTCGCCGAAGAACCCCACTAGAAACGGTTAATAGGTTGAAAACACTAAACCAATAGCATTCAGTAAGAAAGACGACAAGCACGGCATCAAATGAGTCCAAAACTTGACCAAAAAGATACAAAATTACCTAAACTGAATTCCGTCACTAAAATTCCAAAAAAGAAACCTGACTGACTTACGGCACTAAAATTCAAAAAAATAAAAACCTACGGCGAAGGCCATTAACTCCAGAACAATTTGCAGAATTTTCGGCGCAAACGGACATAAAACGGCCGCCTATGTTTTCGCAAATAAGAGCCGACTAGTAAAACACGCCACGCTCGATGGCAGAACCTCAATTCATGAATTGATGGATTAAAAATGAATCAACATTCGCCGAGAATACGTCAAGAATATGTCAAAGGTTTGCATGTCCGCAAAACTTTTAATTTCCATATGTACACACAGTGTAAATAGGGGAAATTCATTTTTTCACCAATAAAGTTAGGAATGTCCAATTTTCACAGCTGTTGGTTTCTAACTTTATGGAAAATGACAGTTTTTATATACTTAAGAACATTGTATGCATAATGTTTTGAGTCAGTAAATGCTATATAAAAATTTTCCAATAAATTTTCAAAAACATAAAAATTCAGTATTTTTCATACATTCCTCAACTTATGCCGTCATAGTGACGTCATAATGTTAATGTTGTACTTTATTTTTGATACCAAAGTAAAAGAAACTCTAAGCTATCCATGGGAAACCAATTTATGAGAATCGGGTGTTCAGGAACAATAATCATATCACACCAACGCCCGCCCCCCCCCCCCCCCCCCGAGTTTTGTTACAAAAAATGGTTCAGTAGACGATGTTTATACCAGGGGGTTAGGACGTGCCAACCTAAAAGCAACAAGAAAAACGGCATCACGTCCGGCGTAACCCGAGTTCTAGTCTTATTCAAGACTTAAAGGTAGGAGGGTGCTCTTAAGCATATCGAACGGTTACACTCAGACTTGCTAGGCCTGGTCACGAATATTTAAATCTAAATGACCGTTATTTGGCATTTACACTTTTTTTGAGCGGGGTTAATCCACTACCCCGCGGATTTTTGAAAGTCAATTTTTTTTCCTAATTATCATGATTACTAAGATTATATTGAACGAAGGGTTTAAAATGTATTCGCAATGTCACTGGGACTGAGGCCTGGTCTTAGACAATAACGTAAGAATTCTCTAAATACCGTTTGGAAATCCCCAATGCCCAAATCAAGCAAATCGTGTCCGACCCCGACCCCCCCCCCCCCCCCCCCCTCGGGTTTATACTGCATATTAGCACTCAGAAGTAATTCATTCCAACAAAGTAACACATTTTATTTCATTAAATATTCCACCATACAATCGATTTTAAATATTCTTTTGCAGAGATGACAACATTTTACCACAGAATTCTGTAAATGGGGTTGTCCACAACCCCCTCTAGAACGAGCCCTAAATGGTAGAACAAATTCAATAAATGGTCCCTAAATGTCCTGAGTCCACCACATCAGTCTTACTACCCTGGGCTCCTGTGGATAATCTCACCCTAGACACATGCCCAAAATAAAGCTGGTATTTCTGAAGGGAGTTGAACTTAGACCTGGGTTTAAACCGGGGTTAGTCCTACATTATTTGACTTTTTTTTCCTTCCAACTACTCTAAAAATGTGCTGTGAAGGGTGAGAAATTCCACATGGATGGGCCAAACGGCCAATCCATGAGGAATTTTCTTACCTCATGACCACTTTTTCACAGTATTGTTTAAATGAAAAAGGTCCACTCATGTTAGGCCTAACCCTGGTTTAACTTTAAAGAAACCCAGTCTTAAGTTAACTCCCTTTCAGAATACCCGCCAAAGTGTTTTGTTCCTTTGCCAAACCTGTTAAACCAGTGTCCACTCCGATTGGCTTGCATAGACTGAAGCATGCCATCCCCATGACACAACACCCACAAACCAATATCGAAACAGAGCCATCGTGATATATTTCGCTGGCTTCTTTTTCGGTCGAGCGTGGCGGCGTTTGTAAATATAGCATCAGGGAATAACTAGATGGCAGCTTCCATTGAGGTGTTTGTACAGTTGTGGACATTTGTCGGAATAATTTGGATTTTTTTTCAAGGATACTCCAATGACCATGAAAACCATCTGGTACATCTTAATTAGGGATTTTCATTATATATGTGCCGATAAGATTATGCCAATAACTCCCTTTAAGGGTAGGGTAACATTTTTGCATTATAATTTTTCTTATAAAGATCATTCTGTTCAAACTTACTACCTATGTTTTTGCTATTTGCACTTCTGAACAAAATGACACAAAAATGATATCTCTAGGGTATACCTTTATGAAATTCATGGTCATTTGAAGACCGAAATTGGACAAACCTCACATTTTGCATACATTTTGTCACTCCAACGTACAATTTCAAGAAGCTCTAAACAAAAACGGGAGCTAAGTTTGAAAATTGCAAACTATTTTATTGTAAGATAGGTGAAAATTTAACATTAAATTTTAAAAAATACAACTGGCTTAGTTTTTGTTGTGTAAGATAGGTCATTCCAAATATACATGTCTAAATTTTTGTCACTACTCAAAAAGGCCACATTTTGGCCAAAATTGGCCAAATATGGAATATCCTCAAAAAGTGGGTAAGTGGTTTTTTTTTTCACATTTTTAAGGGCCACAATCAGAACCTGCGTGTACTTTTACCATAGAAAACATTACATTGATCAACATTTTTAGTTGTTTTCCACATCTAAATAATTTTTCACACCCGTGTCCGCCAAACGCAAGTCAGATCTTGAATGCTGTCTTCCGCGTCGTCTGCTGAATTAATGTCGCCGGCGACATTAATTATAAAATCGGTCTGTTTACCCATAATCGCGCTCATTTGGGCTTAATAATTCCAGGTGAGGGCTAATGTATATAAAAGCTTTATAACCAAGCAAAAATGTCAATTTTGAAAAATCTTGAGGGTGCACTATTTCAAATGTGCCAGTGTCTCTTTAAATCTAAGTGATTATTTTTAATTAATGCAGAAACAAATTATATTTCAAAATCTCAGGCTGGTATTCTGAAAGGGAGACTAACTTTAGACCTGGTTTTAAACCAGGGTTAGTCCTACAAGAGGGGACCTTTTTTCCTTTCAAAATACTGTGAAAGTTAAATGTAATGGGTGAGAAAATTCCTTATGGATGAGCTGTTTCAGCCCATCCATGAGGAATTTTCTCACCTGTTACAGCACACTTTTAGAGTATGTTGCAATTACAATATTGATATGTGTAACCAGTCTGTTCCCTCTTGTAGGACTAACCCTGGTTTAAACCCAGGTCTAAAGTTAGTCTCCCTTTCAGAACACCAACCATTGAGTCTGCCTTTAATAAGAAGTCCATTTTGCTATAGTTTTCTCTCACAAGACTTAACATCTATCATGTTGTTATGTTAAATCAATACAAAATCAATTTTGTTCTTTCATGAATAGTAGGAAATCAAATTGCATTTGCAGGCCCTACTTTATTATCAAATAAAGATTTTAAAAATACAATGTTTAAAATAGGCACCATATAATGTGTCGGATTCCAAACATGAATTTATCGCAAGGTGGATCGGCCAACAACAACTGCTCCTATCTTGAATTGACAGCAGACACTGTCTGCTAATGTCATCCCCACCTTGCATGTACAATGTTAACCTCCTTCAACATTCCCAGCCAGCTTGCCATTCATCGAGGCATTAAGCATAGCACATGACTTCCTTATGGCACATTTGGTTATGTGAAAGTAATGTGCTCAATGTTTGGATAGAGAACGCGTGCATGCCAGTAGCATTAATTGTAACTTGCTGGTTGTGTGTCAGCCAAAACTCCGAGGAGCAATGCCTCACTGCACTGACTGGCATGACGCAAACAGTAAAACAACTCAATTTTGTGGAAAGAAATCATTGTGATGTCATTGGGAGAGCATGGCCCACTGGTTAGAGTATTAGCCTTTGGTGCCAAAGGTCCCCGGTTCAATTCCCGGTGGGACCACTTGCAGGGATTTAATCTGTACCAGAGCTATTGATTGAAATTGGAATTTGCTCTCCCCATGGTTCAGTTGGACTTGGGCAAATGAACCATGATAATACCCCGAATTTGGCGCAGACGATCGATCCCATGTACAGAGAGTCATACATGTGCATGCACATCATAGTCAGTGTTGAAAAGAGTAGGGTGATTACCCCTGGCTGTTCCAACTCCATCCCAGCAAATGGACCCCAATGGAAATAAGCTTCCTGTAGCGGCTTTCTTGGGTTATCCAGAACATTGTCCAAATATATCATGAACATTGTCCAAATAAATTAAATCAAAGTGCAGGGGAGGGCGGCAAAGAAATCCCAATTTCAGACACTGCCATTGGTTTAACACGTAAAATTAAAATCTCGAATACTTACATCTGCATAGAGGTAATTGGTAAAAACTTCGTGAGCCAGACTAGCACGGGTTTCTGTTGGTGCACATTCATATTCACGCTGCAAATAACAAAGAAAGAAAAATGATTTATTAAATGTTGCTGACCACAGCCTAATCTATACGATAATACCTGTACATGCACTGATTTATTAGTTTTAGTAACTGAGCATGATGTGTCCTTAATAAAGGACCACACTAAGGGAGAGGTCCAGTATATATGCCGGGGGGAATGGAGGATTTGAGGGGGGGGGAAACCCGAAAATTTTTGTAAGATAGAGGGGGAATAATGACCGCTCTCTAACTTTGTTCACCCCTGTTTGAAGAACTAATTCTTTCTTACCTCAGTGTTTATTAGTTTTCCCAGACTTTGGAAAGTAGACCAGTGATATTCGTAATGCTATTCGTGTCAAAATTCAAGTCTTTTGTGCAACAACTTTCTTTCAAACTAAGTTGTCATTTTATATTAGGTCAAATATATTAGGTTGGGCTTAATTTTGTTTTTTTTTTAGAGTATTGTTTATTTTTTACTGTATGCATGTAGGAAAGAAATGCACTACAAGTGCTTTGGGCTATAGCTAAGCCCATATTTCTTTCCTGAGTCACTTTGTCTTTATAATTATGGTTGTAACATATTGATATTTTCATATTGGCTCAAATAAATTATTAATTATTATTATTATTATTATCTCCACCAGCTACATCCTTGGCAACAATTGTATGGAAATTGTTATACAGCAAATATCATTTTTCTCAAAAATCTTGTTATGGGAATGGAAGTATAGAGGGTGCTATAACTACAAATCATGTTCTTAAGAACTTCAAGGTGTCTTGTTCTGATTTATGTCCATTGTGTTTTCTACTAGGCAAGGAGCCTGGCACTTGCACATACATCCCCATCAAGTACCGTGGAAAACACCCTTGAGTTTTTGATGGTAGACGCAATCATGCATATTGTAAAGCCCAATTAATACATGCTAATTATTGGTTAACCACTAAACGGTGTTTTTTTTGTTTCTATCTTGGGAATGAAACGGATTTGAGGGCTCAAATTTCAGGACGCAATGAGAAATACGGCCTTTCATCGACATCAAAATCGATAGTACTTTCCGGGTGACTCAGGGGGGGTCCCAAGACGTCGAACGGCACCTTTAGATGTCCCACATGGATGTTTCCTTTGTTTTCTCGGTTTTACATTGTAATTGCTCTTGGGCATTTCAGTTGTCCAAAATTGCATCGCCACGGCTTCAGAACTTGTTCTAAAATTGAAAGAGACAATTTGCATGTCAAACAGCCGTGTCTTGACATGTTAACTCCTTATTCTCCAGGTGACCAGGATGAATATTATTTTTTCCCTGAGATGGCCAGCGCATGCACTTGTTTGAAAAAAAATTGCGCTTGAACGGCTACCTCCACATTACTAGCAGGATTCACACCAGTAAATACTTGAAGAACAGGTAAGTTCCAGCGCCCTCACTGCAAATGATGCGTTTTTTTTTTTTTTGGTTGACCCTCGCCTAAGTAAATATACCCTAAAAACTGATAGAAATTGCGAGACCATGGGTTACAAATTCAAGGCTGCTATCAATATTAAGTATAAAATCTGTAGGAATATCAAAAAAAGGTTTTACTTGATATGTTAGTTTGATCCGACAAACCAATGTTAACCATATTCTTACAGGGAACCCCTGACTGAAAAAGTGCTCGGACCTACCAGTGGACAGTGGTGACATGCTAGTCTCACGGTCAAGTTAGCTCAAAAATTTTGGGGATAACGACCCTAATTTATTGATTGATTGGTTAGGGACATATGATGACCTTCAAGCAGATGGTGGCTTTACGGTATGAGATGTTCCATTGAGAGAAAATGATGTTTTTCATTCTCGGCCATTTGTACAGGAACGAATGGGACCAGCATTTATGTGTGAACCAGCAAGGCAATCTTACCAGTTCATCTAAACAAAGCCAGGGTGGGAGAAGGAGTGATAGAGATCCTCTATAGGTGTAGGTCCAAACGAGGCTCTAGATCGCTTTCCTAGCGGATAGCATCAGTTTATTTACATAAACGATTTATATTTGTTTTGAAATTATAACTGCTTAGTTCTCAAGGTAGACATGGATTTATTGATCTTTCCCTGGAGATGGCCAGCGCACGCAAGTGTTGAAAAACCCCATGTGCACTTGGCCGGACTGAAACTGGGCACCTCCGTATTACTAGCATGCATGGTGCTCTTACAAGTTAACATGCTAGGCTTGGTAGATAAAAGGTTTCCATCACTTTCCTAGCAGATAGCATCAGCAAAGTGTATTTACATACTATTTATATTTGTAAATACAAATGCAACTACCTCATCCTTGCAATGATTTAATTGAAAAGATGATCAATTTTGCAGACAAGTTTTGCTGCATGACAAAACAGCATTCACTTAATTGGCTATACACACCACTAGTTAAATTACAAATAGCAGCATGATTTGATTCAAAGCACATAACAAAATCTGGCAATGAAAGCAGTGAACAAAACACCGAATTACCAGATAACTATAGCACAAGCAATTAAATTGCAACATTCACATCTCATTAGGCCCTAACTTAATAATGTGTAAAACACCTAACAAAACAGCGACCTTCAATTATTTGGTTTACCACAGAACACACCGCAAACAGTTTTATAATGAGTTACTGTACATAACGTCTCATACATAATTAGGATGTTTATGAGGATGGAACGCTCTCACATTGCTTTTGTTGTGAATTCTGAACTTTCTTTGTAGCCGTTTGTCTAACTTATTTGTTCAATGGTTATCATATTACCAAAACTGTTATATAAAAGGTATATCATATCAAGGAATGTTTAGGATGCAAATTTCTCTCAAATTGCACTGGATCGGTTGCAAACCACCAACCGAGAATGTTTCGAAGGTTTATTGGATAAACAAGAACAAAAGAAAACCGCAAACCTTGTTTTGAACTTGTCTGTTATCGTTATGGTCCCTAGATAGAAAACCATGCTTTGATTTTCTGTCGTGCACGACAGAAATTACTAAATCATTATCTTATTACAAAAAGATGGCTTATTTGGCTTATCCACTTCAGGTGTTATCTAATACATTGGTAAGCATTCCAAATATGCAAAAATCTCAGGTTAAAAAAAAAAATTGGGGTTGCTTCTTTCTGGAAATGTCCTCCTCAGGGGAGGGGAGGGGAGGGGAGGTCGTATTTATTTGGCATCCCTGTGTAACAATACGTACGGCAATTCGGAAAATTGGCATTCTATATAAATACCCAGTAAACAATGTATATAGATTCTATGGTGTTAAAGGCTCATGACACGGTCATTTTTCTGCCATAACTGGGTGTGCTCTTGTTGTAAGATATTCATGATTAGACTAGAGTAAAGACTCTTTTATGGAATAAGGCTGTACAATCCTTGTAATCCTTTGATCCTCTTATAGAAGATTTCATGCTAGGCTAATTCCATGCAGTCTTACATGAAGGATGAACCCATAACAGCATTTGTATATGTTCGTGCTTGGATCATGTGGAGTTGATAGGCGTGGTTAAAGGACACCAAATACATGAGAATGAGACTAAATTTGAATAAATAACGTTCTAGCAGTCTAGGAATTTTTGAAAAGGTGTGAAAATTGAATTTTCAAAGGCATTTTCTCCAAATTTCTTCTACGAACAGAACAAATTTGCTTAAAATGATGTCCTCTCGCCATGTGGTAACAATTGAAGGAATTCAAGCAGTTTTGGAGGAATCAATCAGGCATATTAATGCATTTTTTGATGTTTCGAAAAATTCCAAGTCTTATCAGAACAATGTTTACCATTACCATATTCTAAATAAACTCCATAAACTCTAAAACAACTGAATAATTGAAGGAATTTAAGTTTTCTTTTGTTCACCCTCCTATTATAGCTGACAATCAGATTAAAGGTTAAAAAATACAAGGTGTGTATTACTAGTACTAGGGAGCTTTCATTCACTAAACATGTTACTGTACTTGGAATGTTGATTTCCAGGTCTCGCATACAAGTACAGTACATGCATCACATATGACATGTACACCTGCCTAGATTCATTACTAATACACACAGTGTTTTTGAACATGTGCACATTGCATATTCAAGTGCGATTCATTTTGCTTAGAGATTGATATATTTATCATGTTTGCATAATTTTTCAATATTTTTAGTGACAATTTTGCTACAAAAATGGTGAAATTACTGAATTTTGGTTGTGTATGAGAACTCAAGTATCAACATCTCGGTGCATTAAGTTGTCCAATGACTCCCTCAATAGTAGTAGTATGCGGTTTTCCCTTGAGCTCTTGGATGGAGATTTTTATTCATATTTTAAGGTTTTTCTACTACATATAACTAATACCCTTAGCGACGAAAATAAAAACCCAAAACCCTGTTTTAACGGGCCGACCGACCCTGATTTTTTTCAGTTTTTGCAGAATTTTTTTTTTTAGTTTTTCCAAAAATCATGTAATCTATATATCTAAAGGCCGCAGCCGAGATTCTTTTCCCATGTAGCAGCCAAAGTCCCTGTTTTTTTGTCATTAATAGGTTGGGGATGTCAGATTGGATCCTGCTGGATGTCTTGAGCAATCACACTCACTGTATTAAAAGGTCGACGACCCCTGTTTTGGCAAGGTAACTTCCAACATTGTGACGTCTGAGACTACTTGGTCACTCGCACGATGACAGTGACCGGCAAATCGTGCACGGCGTTGGGCACAGAATATGAAATTGTAAGGATATCTCCATATATCTGTGCTTTGGTCTTGTGCTCGCGCCAGATAGTGTTTTGTACTACTCGCAAAGAAGCTTGTGTAGGTGCCATCCAGTCTATCCTGTAGCTCTCTCTTTCTTTCTTCGAATGGTCCAGGCTTCAGATCCATATAACAGCATACTCGCTACACAGGCTCTACATAATTTCAGCTGGTTGAGTTCGTGACTCCCCTACCAGATTGACATAGGTGGTATAGTTA
Organism: Ophioderma brevispina; assembly: GCA_023653785.1. NCBI lineage: Eukaryota > Metazoa > Echinodermata > Ophiuroidea > Amphilepidida > Ophiodermatidae > Ophioderma > Ophioderma brevispina. The sequence goes on along the minus strand of JAMKCH010002238.1, from coordinate 56,173 downwards.
TTGCAGGCATTCCAATCTTGTCCTTTTCGTTGACATAAATCAGTAAAATCAGCCTGTTTTTAGCCCAAATGTAATCATTTTTGGCAAATATTTTTTACGGAAATATTTTTGTAAAATGTTGATTTTTTCTTTCTCTTGATTTTTCAGATTTGGAGCTATTTTAAAATGCCAATTTTGAGCTCCAGAAAAGAAAAAAATTTAAAAAGAAAAAATTCCGCCCGACCGACGACCCTACTCGAAAGGTCCGCTTGCTCGTAAACAGGGTTTTCTTTTTTCATCGCTTAATCTATGAGAAATTTCAGTCACCTTCCCACAATGCTTCTCTTCTCCCAATGGATTTCTGTACAGCTACTGATGTGAATCGTTAGAGATGAAAGATGGCTAAATTGACAGTACTGATCACAAATTTGCATTTTAAGAATGTTTCATTTCTAACGATTTACATGACTACCTGTACAAAAACTTCCACTGGAAGCAATGCATTGTGGGAAGCTACTGAAATCTTCTCTTCCCTTATCTACTCTGTATCATGTGCTCAAACTTACAGCTCAACCGATAATATGACAAAGCTTAATTAAAGGTGCTTGTTCCGATTTTTGTCTATCATGTTCTCTACTTGATATGAGAGCCTGACAATTGTACACACTGACCATCAAGTACCGTGGGAAACAAACTTGTGGTTTTGATGCTAGAAGCGATAATGCTTAGTGCGAAGTCCTATTCAGCACTGTGCTAATATTGATGGTTAACCATTAAATGGTAGTTATTTTTCTGTATCTTGAAAAAGAAATGGATTTGAAAGCTGAAATTTCAGGAGGACAATGAGAAAAATACGGGCTTTCATCTGATATCAAAATTGATACTACTTCCGGGTTAATCAGGGGGTCCCAAAGACAATCGGAACAAGCACCTCTAAGAGCAACATGGTCTTAAATGATATTCCCGCCAATACAACTTCCTGCTTACGGCTTGGCTTTCCCTTTTAAAAGGGATTTTTTGTTAACCTTTAAACATTCACATCTCATTATGCCTTAAAGGGGCATTTTGTGATCCACGGCCTCATCCCCGACTTACCCGAAAAAAGTTGAGATTTTTATATCATCATGCCTAAGTATAGCATGTTTGCCTAATCTTACGTGCAAATTTGATCTACTCTTGAAATTTGTGATTTTGTATTTTCTGTCTGCAAACGGGCAGAAATCACAACATAGTGTCCTCATGAGCAGCGTGATAAGTATTTGCTCATGACATTGAAATGCACTGTCAGAATCAACTGAAATCCTGGAAATAAACTTTTCTCAGGAAAATCTAGTGAACCATAAAAAATGAGGATCACAAAATGTACCTTTAATGCAATAATGTGTAAAACACCTAAATGGCAACCTTTATTTAAACTTACACCAGTTTTATGAGTTATCACTTCCTGTACATAATAAGGACTGCATTTTTTAAGTTTAAAATAAGTAACAAGTTTTGTCAGAACAACTACAATATTTAGTTCAGAACTCGCAAAACTCTGTGATAACTATGAATAATTTAAGATGTTCAATTTTATTCATCTTGGAAGAATTTTGTTTTTCATTATTCCCCTCTGAACTCAAGAAACTCCATGACAACTGAGTAATTTAAGATGTTCAATTAATTCAATTTGGAAGAATTTGTGTTTTTCCACTATTCTCATCTTCTTCCTCCACTCTTCTCCTTTTTTGTACTCGAGAGAATGGTACTACTTTAGATGCCAACCCAAAATACTCCATCAAATCTTCCATCATCAATTTAATTTCACTGGCTATGTTAACCACTGTACACTCACAAGGGTATTACAAGCTGCCAACCTTGTAGTATAATTTCAAAAGAGGGAGGAAACACACAGCTGTTGTCATTTAAGCATGTACATCAGAGCAAGATTTTCTATGCCATTATGTAATGAAGCAAGTTACGCATCTTGTGTAACAACTTCATTTAAAGGTACTATCCAGAGGGTGTTTTGAACCAATCCCATAATGCATTGCAATGTGCCTGTACTGTACTGTACTAATTACATGTCAGTACATCAGAGTGAGATTTTCTATGCCATTATGTAATGAATGTTTGAGTAGACAGCCGACAGCAAGTTACGCATCTTGTGTAACAACTTCATTTAAAGGTACTATCCAGAGGGTGTTTTGAACCAATCCCATAATGCATTGCAATGTGCCTATACTACACTGTACTAATCACATGTCAGTACATCAGAGAGTGAGTTTTTCTATGCCATTATGTAATGAATGTAGAAGTAGACAGCCAACAGCAAGTTACGCATCTTGTGTAACAACTTCATTTAAAGAGATGAATTTCCGAAAGAAGCGCCCCCAATTTTTCTCGAACCCCGTTTTTTTTTTACATATTTGGAATGCTTACCAATGTAATTAGATCACACGCTCAGTGAATAAGCCGAATACGCTCGTCTTTATTTAAATAAGATGATGATTTAGTAGTTTCTGTCGTGCACGACATAAGTCAAAGCTGGTTTTTCTATGGAAGAAATGATTACGTAGCAGCAAGTTAAAACTCAAGTTGCGGTTTTCTTTGGACCCCGTTTGTCCATAAACCTCGAAACGTTCTCGGTCAGTGGTTACAACCCGATCCAGTGAAATTTGAGAGAAATGGTATCCTAAAAAAATCTCCTCCCTGTCACTTTAAAGGTACTATCCAGAGTGTTTTGAACCAATCCCATAATGCATTGCAATGTGCCTGTACTGACTGTACTAATTACATTTCAGTACAGCAAGAGTGAGATTTTCTATGCCATTATGTATGATGTAGAATTAGACAGCCGACAGCAAGTTACGCATCTTGTGTAACACCTTCATTTAAAGGTACTATCCGAGGGTGTTTTGAACCAATCCCATAATGCATTGCATGTCCTGACGTCTGTACTAATCACATTCAGTACTTAGGGATAAAAGTGTCCCAAAAGTTTAACGAGAGCATCAAGGATGCTGTGCTTAACTCCAGAGGTGTGGTGTGAGTTGTGCAATGAAGTTGACACCACTTATAGGTACAGCAACACACCATCTATAGTACAAGCAACATGGCTGCTAAGTGATGATTCCCATATCCTAACGACCCTTAACTGGGCATTCCATTCCAACACTCGAGATGTGCATTGCAGCATGTCCATTATTGTTCTTTTTGGTGTGATGATAATATTGTAGCCAATAGTATTAATTTTAACCTGGACAGTTTTGGTAACAAGCCTGATTTTTTTCATGATAGGTCCAGGAATATGGTGTGAATGCACGGATAAAAAGTCCCCGACTCCCCTGGTACATTCCTTCAAATCAAGATGGCCGTCCAAAATGGCCCTCCCTTTTGGTATTTTTTCATAATTTCCAAACCAATTAACAGCTAAACAAAATTAAAGTAAGGTATCCAAACATACGTTTGAGGTATAACGCATTCCTTTAAAACACTATTCCTTTGGCAAGTATCCAAAATCCAAAATGGCGCCCTTAAATTGTTGCCTTTTCCAATCTGTATTTGGATGAATATGAACTGATCATTTCAGAAAATAAATAGGCCACCGGGAATCATACGATTTGGTCGGTACTTCTAACTACCCAGACCAAACTTAATTAGCTTCTTCTTATGGGATCCAAACAAAGTGGTTATGATCTAGCCATGCAGAGATGATACAATGTCTGGCTGCTTCCACTGACTTCTGGCAAGGTCCTTGTCGTGCATTGTTGCTTCCATAGTGGGCAACCAAGAATTTTTTCAATGTCCTGTGTACTGTTTCACAACCACATGTGTGTCCTTGTCTGCTTCCAGGTAGCCCCACCTCTGCATGGAAACCATAGATCGGCCAGTTCTGGGTCTCTCAAAGGTTGAGATATCGCCATTTCGCCCACGAGGAGTCGCCCAGTGGAAGATGCTCCCATGTGCAATAGCAATAGTGTTATTTGTTTATAGTCTTTCTTTTCCACAAGGCGCCCCTCTAATATTCAAGGTTGGACTTTGCTTACGAATCTCTCTCGGGATTTAAGGCGGTTAGCAGCAGATCTCTGTCCGGACATGGTGTGCTTCACATTAGTCACTTGGCATCCCCCCCGCTACACTCATACATGCTCGCTACATGAGTTAAGTTAGTTTGATTACTTGGCTTGTTGTTGATTTTGCCTGGCCGGAAACCGACTTGTTTTCTAGTATGCAGGTGTTTCGCTATCATAGGTTCGTACGGTTTGAGTAGGAGAATGTTCAAGAGCTGCACGTAGGCTAGGAGTGATATTGGTCTAGCTCTTGGGATTAGATGGACCTTTCCCAGACTTTAGGAGTGTCATAACATGTGCTTTTCTCCAGTTTTATGGCAATCTGTGGGAAATAAGGCAGCAATTGTAGAGCTCAAGAAGCCACTCCTTTGTTACTAGGCTGTTTTTCGCTGCTCAGTTGAGGCTGCTGGCTTTTCCTCATTGAGTGTTAGTAACAACGGTTTCTAATTCGTCCATGTTGAAGGGACGATTGAAACCAGGGTCTCCACTGTCTAAGTTTGATTATCACAGGCTTCTTGCTTCACTTGCCATTTAAGCAGTTGGTGGGCAACTTGGATGGGTGTAACATTTGGCTGCTTTGTGCGGGGTTTCTGTTGTATCCCCTCTAAGCTTTCGAATGGTTAAGACCATGCTTTCTTGCGGTTATGGGTCATAACGGTGGATTCATTAAAGTATGGCCAGGTTTTGATTTTTCAAAACTCCCTCACCCTTACCAGTGGTTTTAGCTGAGAAAAGGATCAGTTTCAAACATAGGTGGTATACTCTAGATAGTCTTTAGCACATTCCTAGGAACGGTCTGGTATATGCCGTCCTACGCCTACTGGTGTGGATTTCCAGGCAGTCTTGTTCACTAGTTGGGCAAATTGGCCATGTTTATGGGGTTTTTGAGCATCGTCTTCCACTTTTCTGATCTAGGCCATCTGCTTTCAATTATTTCTATATTTAAAGCGATGCTTGAAAGGCCCTTTGTCTTACTATGCAGTGTTGACGTGATACCGATTGCTCGCTGCTGGTTAGTTGATCAGGATCCAGAACAAACTTGATACACATGAGGTTTAGATGTTTGCCAACAATAGCTAGATCAGGGGTGTAACCTCTCTTCCAACAGACACTAGAAAAATTTAGGGTCGTGAAGGCGAGTAGTTGTTGATGTCCTAAACAACATTCTTCTAACATGCTTGTCCGAACTTAGTGTTTTTCAATTTAGACCCCATTGGGTACCGTGGCCTGTTGAACACCAATGAAGAAATGAAAGTTGGGTGGGATTCCCGAGAATGAATGAAATTGAAGGTTGCTTGAAGTCTATAGTTTGTATACGATGATAACTATTGCAGAGCGAGCGCAATGGTGAGGACTTTGATTCGTTATTTTGTAGCCAGACTTGAGGTTGGTTCTACACGGTTCCTGTTTTCCAACATTTATAGGCACTTCTATACTGTTGATTGTTGTCTCTCGAAGCAAAGACCATTCCTGGTATAGTATGGGCGATATTATCAATTCCTCTGTGGCTGTTTTACAGACATACGAAATCGCAATTGGGAGATTGTTACGCGTATCGCAAATGATGTTACTTTGTGCATAAGAAAACCATGCCACATCAATGATGCTATGTCGAGGCAGCCTTAGAAAAGGCCTGCGCTGGCCTCTATCATAATATGGGCAAACTCGAGAAATGACGTTAGGAAAACAGCGTTTGGTTGTGTAGAGATAAGCTTTAACTGGCAGCAGTTACTGACAGGGCAGACCACAGGACGGTTTCCTACTTCTCCTTAGCTAGCTAAAAAGGCAAATGGTTTGTACAATTGCTCTATGCTATACAATAATAGGCTACCATTACTATCGTTAAGTTCGTCCCTGGCTCTTGTGTCTTCAACAGTCCTATTTGCAGTTTCATTTTCATTCTCCTCAACTGTAGTGGTGGTGCTTTATTGCAACAAGTATGAGCACTACATTTTCTGTACATGTTGTTGTACAATTAGTTCATATTTTATAACATTGTTTTTTAACACTTGCGGCTTCAACACTGTTCCAATATAAAAAAAATGGCGGCCATTTTGGGTGCCATTGGACACGTTTGTTTTGTTTTAACATGTATAGTTCCAAAACTATATAAAAATATTTTTAAAACAGCCATTTTGGACGCCATCACATTGGATTTAGGAAAATGCCACCAGGGGATTCGTGGGGACTTTTTGTCAGTGATCGTACATTTTCCTGCAGCTTGTCTACTGAAAAAAATACAGGCTTGTTACCAAAAATGGCCACCTATTTGGCTATTTGAGCTAATACTACTGGGCTATTGATGAGAAATGAAAATTTCTGAAATTTTGAGCTTCATACCGCCTTTCGTTTTCCTCTTTCCCCGCAGGAACATTCAGAAATTTGGGGGGGGTGTCACCATCAAACATTCTGCGTGATGCAAAAGACAATTTTGAGAGGGCCATAAACTTGTAATGGAACCCTTCCCAACTCTGAAAATCACTATCTGAGGAATTTTTTTGGTGGTAGAATTCAAATCTGGCATCAAAAAATGTGATAGCTCCTTTGCTCTTAAAGTATTTTGGGGGTAGAAAGCAATATCTTCATGGGGAACAAGTTGGGGCGGGGTAAAACTATGTAACAATTTTTAATGTCCGTTTTATTGTTAACCAGAGTCACACTGCATGACTTCTTACTGTAACAATAATAAGTACATAGGTTTAAGTATAAGTGAGTTACAGGCCTATTGAAAATCATAATTGGCAATTTGACATGTATTGGACCCCTGCAAATCAATGTTGACATATTGAATCAGCCTCACTTCAGATATGTTGAAGATACCATCATTACAAGAACAATTCTTGAAAGAATCAGCTTGTGTCTCGATGTATTCATTGTTTTTCTGCACAAGATACTTTGCTGATATCCCCATAGAAGGTATATGGTGATATCGATGTGCCTGTACAATGACCTCTGGGTCCCGTATAACCTTGGTGTGGTAAACTTGAGTGTGTATTTTGTTGTGAAAAAAAAAGACAAGCTAGTTCTTTCAGGGAAAGTTTGTTTAATGATATCTTCAACATTATCTGAAGCAGAGGGGCGGTGTTGTCGAATGTAAACATTGGTTTCAGCGGGGGTCAAAATGTGTCAAATAAAGTACAATACCATTTTCAAGGGGCTGTACCTCACGTATTACTTTTCGAAGTGTTCATAACTGTATTGGTTAATTTGGTTTAAAGGTCCTATAGTAACCCTCTGATTGACCAAAGATGTTTGGACATTAAAAATGTTCTTACTTTGGAGTTAGTGATTACCCCCCCAGTTGGCCCCAAATGAACCAAAGGCGCAATTTAGGCCTCATTAAACTCTCAAAGTAAACACGCTAGGTATTCCTGATGCCAGATTGAATTCTACACCAAAAATTACAATAGCTAGTGATTTTCAAATTTTGGAGGTCTTCATCACTAATCTGTGACCCTTTCAACATAAGTCGTCACATTGGGCGGCATTTTTGTGGTGACCCCCCTAAAATTTCAATTGCTCTAGCGGGGAAACGAAGAATGGACTATGGACGCTTCAAATTTCAGGATTTCATATCTCATAATGTCTACCAACCACACTTACAAGCGAAAAAAAAAATCCACGACGTGCTGCGGTGCACATCCGAAAAATACTTATAAATTTGGCTCTGATAGGATATCCTGCAACTTGTGGTTTAGGTTTTTTTTCAATTTTGGTTTTCGGCTTTCGTAAAGAACCTGTACCGGGGGGGGGTGGATTCCAAGGCCCAAAAAACATGGGTCTCCGAAACTAGGTGTTCAGAAAATTTCAGGAAATTAAGCACTGCGATTCTCCCTCAATAGTCCACGTACTTTTTGAGGAGTTGTGAAGGAGAGAAATTTGGTTTAGAATAGGCTTTGGGAATGAAAAGTAGGGTCTCTAAAGTGAAATGTCGGTAAAACTGGGGGACTGGAACTAAAAATACAGCAAGTAAACTGCACGATCCTGGCAAGATGGCAGGATACACAGTTGGTTAGTTGGCACAGATGTCAGTTTGTTGCAGGGCATAAAAATTCAATAAATGTTCTCACGGAATAATATCTAGAATCGTAGAATTTCTGAAAAATGAACGCCGAAACAAAAGGGGAAAAAGACCGCAGATGACCTTTGACCTTGATGGGACCTTTGACATCAACACATATGAATGAACCCGTATTTGCACCTTCGAACCCACCCAAGGTGGAAATCGGAACTTCAACTTTTGGAATTCAAAGATGACCAGAAAAAACAAAAAGAACCAAACTGGAACATGACATCAGTTGACCTTTGACTTGTCCATGACCTTGGACATCATCCACATTGAAGGAACCCATATTGCACCTTCACCCAAGTCTGATATGATATGGATGATTTGAGTAGGATACAAGAATTTTTATCGAAAGCTATGGGTTTGAACATATGATTTCAAAAACTCATAGCGAGGACCCATAAATTCTTGTATCCTGCATTAAAATCGTCCAAATATTCTCATTATATGTTTTCAGAATATGATTGAACCTGGCTTCAAGTTTAGAATAACAGATCCTATACATAGTTGAAAAGTATAAACACACATGGTAATATCAATATTTTAAAAGTGAACACCCAGGAAGTATCAAACATATATTGAACCAGTTGACAACTAGGAAAACCAAAGAATTGGGAGCCAGTAGACACCAGGAAACCACCAAAGAAATGGAACAGAGAACCAAGAACCACCAAACAAAATTTCAAACCGTAGACAGCACAAACCCAAAAAATAAGACACCCCAAAGAAATGGAAAATCTCTGAGACTACTTCAGCAAGCAGAAGCTCCAGAACACTTCATGCCTGTCGTAACAACCTCCTGTCATGGTCTCAAAACTCATGTCACTGTCTCAGGTACAGGTGTATTGTAACTTTAAGCGTATACCACAGGTATAGGATGGAAGATTCTGAAAAACATATAGATGGTTAAATCGGACTAATACTTGTCAAAAGGAGACGCAAAAACACGAAAACCTAACAAAAACTGGAACACACACATAACCATTACATACATACACAACAACACCAGACGGGGCATGCGCACCTTGCAGTATCCCCCTACTGCTTTTAAGCCAGGGGATTAAAACGGAGCCTAAAAATGAGGGGGTCTGAGGTGGCAACATACCACTACGCACCCTATGTGAGAACCCCCCTCCCAACCTGTACATTTGTGTTGCTGTCATACCCACATTTTGAAACATTTAATTTTAGTACCAATTTTTACCAGTATAACATTTAATTTCCAATTCACACACGCACACAGCAAAACACACACAAATGCACCACAGATACAACAGTTCATAAAAAGGATCTGGAAGTGGCATTCAAGGAAAAAAGAAATAATTTTTACTTGTCATACAAAGAAAACTTTCAAATTAAGAGGTAACATACTCCATGTGTGACAAAATCATAGCCCTGCAAGGCCATCTATGCCAAAACAAACATCCAGGCCAACACATAAGGCCCATGGGTGTATATCACTTAACTTGACAGTACGGCCCTTGATGACCAAAAAATGGTTCCCTGTTTTGGTAGAGACCCGACTAACAATGCATGGCAAAGATTCGCAGACAATCAGGTGAACCAAGAGTATGACTATAATGATTGAGTCTACAAGAAATGTGTTACAAGTGTGACACGTTGAAAACACTTTCTGTGCGGTCTTGATAGTTATGCCCTGTTCTTGCGTGTTAATGTATCCAAGGGGCGTGAGTGTTTTGGGCCCTATAGCCCTTTTCCTCGACTCCTCCATATTTGTTTTCATACTGTGTAGTAATTGGACATAAAGTTGATGAGATATGATCTCACCAAGCATCTTATATCGACTTAAATTCGTAAGCCAAACCACAAAAAAATTCATGATCAGCTTAAAAAAAAAACCCACTTAAGTATTAATGCTTTGATGTCTAAAATTAGCATAATTGTTTATGTGTTTAAGAATAAGATTTTTGTGGGCTCACGTGACCTTGTTGAGGTGAAATTTCCCAAAACTGGGCATTGTGGGATGACTCTCTGCATACTAGGAGTGAGCACCCAGGTGGTTTTAGACCAATTCCATAATGCATTGAAATGAGCCTATACTGCCATTGTAGAACTTGTGTCAGTACTTAAGGATAAAGTGTTTAAGGACCACAAAAATTCAGACTATGATCAAATTTCCTTAAGTACTTGAACTTTGTGGCTTAAAATTTGAGTGTCAAGTCAGGTTTTTTATGTGTTAAGAATAGGATATTTGTGGGATCCTAATGACTTATGGTTTGGGGGGTTGGAAAAATTCCTCAAACTGGTAGGCATTGTGGGATGGATCAATTGCCCTTCTGTGATCCACCCAAAATGCATCAAAATATTTGAAATATACTGGAGTAGTTAAAACGGAAGAAAATCTGTAGAATCCATTTTTTTTTCAAATGAAAAATTGCCAATTTTACCAGTGGTGTTGAAAGATATGAATTCTCCATTCAATTGCAGGTTGCAGTAAGTGTCCTACAGGGACAGTCAGACTTAAAATATCTTCTTTTATCTTTATTAGGGTTACGTCGGTCTTATCACTCTTAGGTATGGTAGGATACTTATACATGTTACAGACATGCCAAAAATCTGATATATGATCATTCTTTTCAAGTGTTTGATTTGGAAAATTCAATGATAGTACCTTTAAAATAAACCTGGGCGGTATGAACTGACACATATTAAAAATGTACTTGGACTCAGATTGTGGAGAAATGAAACGCAACCAATGTCAATGGACAATAAATTGTGGATCTCATAATTTAAAGTCACAGTGAATTACCAAACGGTGGAGAGACAGGGGGACTTAGGGATTCACACCAGTAAGTAGTAAACATGAGAAACAGGCAAGTCCAGCCCCCCCCACGGCAAAATGGGGCGGGTTGTTTTTTGTGACCCTCGCCTAAGTATACCCTAAAAAATGAGAGAAAATTGCCGAGAACTGGGTGCGAATAATGGTTGCTATCATATATTAAGTATTAAAATCTGTAGGAATATCAAACAAAAGGTTGTCCTTGATATGTACCCTCCAGGGGGGCCCGGTGCATGCTAGTCTTACGGTTCCAGTAGTTTAGCTCGAAAATTGGGGATAAATACCCTAATTTAATGATTGATTGAGTAGAGAGTATGATGACTCAGCAGAATGTAGCTTTTAAGGTATGAGATGTTCCCATTGAGGAGGAAAATGACGTTTTCTTCGGCCAGTGTTGTACAGGAACGATGGGACCCGGGATTTAGTTGTGTTTGAAACCCTAGTACTTAATTTTGCGGGTCCAATCAATAGTATTGAATGATCCTTGGGTACCATAGGCCGTTCCCAGAGGGTATATTGAGTCCACCCACCAATGCACCAATTTAGGAGAATTTCACCTCAATAAGGTCAATGATTCCAAAAAAAAAATCCTTATTCTAAACAACAAAAACGTTGCTTACTCGCTTTAACACTATTTTAGCCTACAGAGTTGCTAGACTAATAAACTTGTTATCATGAGCAGGAAATGTCATGATCATGAAATGTTTGGGTTTTTAAACTTCTTGAAACACTTTTTTCTATACCAAAGAGTACTAATAATGTGTTCATTTACAGTACAGTACAGTATAGGCACATTGAAAGCATTATATGATTGGTTCAAATACGCCTGCGAGTTCCAATAGGTAGGAGATTTCACTTTTATTATTACAATATTTTACTCCCAGGCCAATTTGTTTTTTGTTTTCTTTTTCTTCCTTCTTTGTGCAAATGCTTGCTAATCTACGCAGATAGCATAGAAGGGGGTTACAGAGATCAGGCAGGATGTGATTTTTTTTACAGGAACCAAACTCAATATCTGGAAGCGCGCAGATTTCTTACATTTTAAGGCATTTCCAGATCGACATGGTTTCTAAGCATTTCAGAGTGAAACCCCACAAAGTTCACTTCTGATTGTTTTAACCAAAAATACTACATTTTTCAAAGTGGGGACCTTATCATAGCCTTTTTTTTTATTTATATTTTCTCTCATTTGGAAAGATCTCACCACAAAAACGATTCTGACTAGAAATGTGAGTTAAATCAACTGCTAAGATAGCTTTTGAATTGTGTACCAAATTGCCCATAAATAGTGCGTTTGATGCTTAGTATAGTCGACCACATTTGGAGAAGTGTTGGTTCATAACATCAAAAGGAAAAACTTTTCTGGGTATTACACTTCCACTAGGGTAATGAGAAAAATATGCATTTTTCCAATACCAAAAAATTTAATTTTTGACAGAGTAAATAGGGAAACGAGGGTGGTAAGGGGGCACCCACAATTTTAAAGGGTTCAGACACTTGGAAATGGGTAATGAGAAGAGGAGGTAGTAGGATTTAACGACACATCAACAGGGGAAGCGGCTGCAGGTAAAAGTAGGGGGCCAGGAAGATAATTGGACACCTTAACCCCACCTTTAGTCTGAAAACAGGGGGTCCAAACCAGAAAAAGGGCCAAATGTGATTAAATTGATTGGTAACATGTTGGTTTCTAAAACCATGGCATAACTCCTATATAGCTCCACATCATGATAGAAGTGTGACATGCACGCCATATCGATGAATGGGCAGTTGGGAGGAGTGCATCTTTAAGTTAATCACCTTCATCAATCCAAAAGGCCCATCTCGACTGGTCAAACAATATCTCCCCAAAATATTGGACAAAAACAAAAATCAAAGAGAAACCTCAATGCAAAAAAGAAGAAACATCTGCAAAGCAAAGAATGGTAAACAGAATGACTAACTTTGACCCCAGGACAAGTTTCACTAAATAATATGTGCTTATAAGGCATTTTTGAATGTTTATTTCAAAGTTTGCCCTTTCTCCCCTGTGCATCTAACGTTCCAAACATTTTTGATGCAACATACAAAAACAGGCTTCACACAGGCCGTCAGTAATACACTTCTACTAGCCAGCTTGGAAATACATCGCCAAGAAAAAATTGCAAATACTCAACAGAAAAAACATCTTCGCTTAACAAATTAACCGGGTTTGCATTTGAAAAAGCCTAAAAGGTGAGGTGTGAAATTTGAGGATAGTTTTTTTTTACGCCCCCGTCAAACATCCCTTTATGTCCGGTCGCCATTTTGGACGTTGCCTAGAGCAGACTGGGCAGACTCCTTAGTATGTAATGAATGTGTTTCGGAAATGGTTTGCCGTTTTTGCGATGGTTAAGAGTGTATTATGGACTTTGGTCAGCAAATATTTTTGATTGGCTAACCCAAGTTTTTCATCGCCAACATCAAAGGCAGTTTTAAGAATGAAGAACTTGAGAGGATTAGCAGGTTACGGGCAAGAAATCAGCTGAGACCAAAAACTGCGCTTTAAAAATATTAAGGTTTGTGAATCGGTACACATTTTTTTATCTCTGGAAAGAAGTTAAATGGGAGGTTCCAATTCCCACTAGTAACACGGACACGGGTTTGCCTGCGTACCAGTTGAAATGTGTTGGACCCCCAAAACCCTTGATTGATGAAATTCAGTTTGCGTCCAAAATAGATAATTTTCCAAAATCGGCATCCTGGACGAAGAAAAAGAAAACGCAGAAAGAAAAACGCGACCCTGCCACCAAACACTATCATGTCATTTTAGTGTCACGAAGATACTTATGATCATATAAACTTAGGGAAGCCCAGTTTTAGAAGCTCGAGGAAACTGGAGTACCCGGAGGAAACCTGCAGGCCGAGTATGGACTGGAACCAAACAGCATGAAATCGCGGGCCCGACCGAGGGTCGAAACCTGGGACCACTAGTGCGAAGAAGGGGAAGACCCACTGTGTAACCGGACCCTGAGGAATGAGAAGGGAAGAACCTTAGTATTAACTTTAAAATTTTGTGCCAGTTAGAAAGGCTTCAATTAAAGGGCGCATTTCGGGACCACAGCCGTCACCAAGACTTACCTAAAAATGTTGAGATTTTTTATATCATCTGAACCGTTAGCCTTAGTAATCCATGTGTGTCCAATCTTACGTGCAAATTCGGTCGCATCTGTAAGAAATTCTCAATTTTGTATTTTCTGTCTGCAAACGGACAGAAATTACAGCACAGTAGCCTATGGGACCGTGGGAAACAAGCAATTGCTGATAACACAAAACTGCAAGATCGGGATCAGCTCAAATTTTGAGAATAAGCTTTTCTCAAGGATATTTAGTGATCAATGAATAAAACCGAAGGTGCTGAAATCACAAAATGCACCTTTAAGGCACAAGTGCCTTTCGTTGACACTATCAAGGGCGAACAGTGCCGAAAGACAACCCTGATTTTATTATGCGCAACAGATGTTGATTACCCAACTACTACCTGCACATTTGTTTATTTGAGGTTCATGACCATTCAAGGGCACAATTTCATGTGAAATAATTAATAAAAAAATAATATGCAGGACCTGACACATCAAAGTGAATTATATTGAACTTGTAAAGATTGCCATATATGCTGTAGCCAAATTTGTATTTTTTGTAAAAACCCAGCCTTTGCTGTTGGCAGCAGCAAATGCTTAATTCCTCTTTTGACCTACCAGTAATCGACCTCTAATGACCTTTGACCCCATCATTATTCATATCACTTACTTCTCCTTGCCAATATGACAACAATTTACAAGTTTCATTGAAATGGGTCATGTGGGAAAAAAGTCAATTACCATAACTGGCCTTAGGACAGGTGGTGTTATTTCGAGAGTTTAGGGCAAAAAGGCCCCATCTGCAATAGCTGCCAGGTGTTAGATTTGGCAGTGATAACACTTAATAAGAATGCAACTGACAAATGGCAGCTATGGTTCCTTTTTGCCCTAAACCCTCGATTTGATCTTTTGTGACTTCAAATCCTGTAAAAAACAATTTAATTTCACGGGCAACTTACTTTAGCGCATTGCAAATCACTCATATTTTGCAGCAATTTAATTTCACTAATTTGGAATCAACCTGCTCTGTTAGACTATAGTAATTCATCTTTACTGGCGGCAATTTAATTTAGTTAAGCGATTTTGGGAGTCTTAATTTAGCGAAATTAGCGAAATTGAATTGCTAGCGAAATTTACTTGTTTTTTAACAGGAATCTTCGTCCTTAACCCTACCTTCGTCCTCTCTCACCACGCAATGGTATCCAAGTTCCATTATTGGTTTAATCTGCATGTATATATCGTAATCACTGAATGACCTTTGCCCTCTGATTTATCCTCGATGACATTTGATGTGTGCATTGCACAGTTAGGAAAATGGAGACAAAACTTTAGCACAATTTAGAGCTCAATTTAGCTTGAAAAGCTATAAATAACAACCATAATACGCCCACGTTAAAAAATAAACATTTGCCTTTTATTGTTACGTTACAGACTTTCTATAATAATACAGAAATATCCGGAAATAGACTAAATAGAATGTAAAATTATGTGCATTACAAATCATGACTGTCCTTTAAATAATAGGTTCTACGTGATAATTCTATTTTTAGTGGCGAATGCCACCAACTGGCCACCGGCTGTTTTTAATAGGGCTGGGCTGAGTGTATGCGCCAGATGGCAGAATACGCACGTAAGATGTAAAATGCCATTTAATGAACTCTTCAATTGAGCCTATCTACTGGGTTCATCTTCATCATATATTCAGATAGCATCAGTGAAAAACAGCCTGCTTTACTCAACTTGCACGACTGGTTCCAGGATGTTAGTGTTTTTTACTTAAAACAGTCTCTTTTTTTGACTCTTATCAATGCAATTTCACTGTAAACATGTTCTGTGGGATTAGCAGACTCATCCTCACGCCTAAGCTATTGGAGTTGAGATTCTTGCATTCTGAAAATTGCACCCATTCTTTATCAAAAAAAAAAATATGGTTTTCTCAAAGCTATGACGCGCGCGTTTGTAATTTTCGTGGTAAATTCAAAAAAAGTTATGCGGAACTTTTTATTTTTTTTTTTTCAAAAAAAAAATTGTTGAACTCTGATTTTTGTTGAAAAGTAACACACCTGATTCAAGCGATCTCAGCTCTCGGCAAATTCATGCCTGCCAAATAGTACAATTTCACCGTATTTTGTTTTGTGGGTCCGTTTTCCTTCCGAGTCCCTAAAGTGCTTAAAAACGCACGAGTAATGATTTCTGAATATCTCGATCAACTTTTACAGAAAATAATCAAAAAAACACAAAAAAACACCATATTTAAAAAAAAAAAATCAATAAATTGCCCAGAAATGTCCTTAGATATGTGACCAACAAAGTTCTGAAATTTTATCCATAATAACCCCTCTTTGAATGATATTTTTTCTTGAATTTGGGCCAGAAACATCACAAATTGGAAGCAATATTCAAGTGATTAAAACCCCAACCTTTGATTCCGACCCTTTTCACTGTTCCCAGACATTTGTTGTTATGCTGTTTCCAGTATAGCCCTATATGTATGGCATCAAGCACCAGTTTATTATTGTGTAACAGACTGTTTTGTGATTTGTGACCGCGGCAATATTTTTGCAACAAACAACTATAATATTATAAAAAAAGAAAAATTAAAAAAAATATTTTTATCTTTATTTTAATTTTTCTACACTTTTCATATTTAACCTTTTTCTGATTCAAATTTTAGGACATTTCAAGTTTTAAATCATCAATTTATTTTGTGTTCTCCTATTACTGTAGTTGGATTGAAACATTATTAAATGACCAGTTAATTAAAGTAATAGTTTCCTGAAGTCCATCAAAATCATCAGAAGAAAAGCAAACTTTAGATTCACTCGCAGTTAATATTTTTTGTCCTCCCACTTTACGTAAAATACTGAAAGAATACTAGTAATAGATAGTCCTGGCCTCTGATCAGGTCCTATGTGACCACCTAACTCTGGAGCTTTGTGGGCAGTTTGGGTCAGCATCCATTTATCGATCATTTGTTTTTGAACAGAATAACTTTGATATTTTATGAGTGCTTGAAGGAGTTTTGACTAAAAAATAAATAATATTATATAATAATATTACGTTTTTTACTTTTTTCATTATTTTCAAAACACTCATCAGCTTTGCGACAACTCTATTTTTTTTTTTGCCATATTTTATCGGAGTGCATAGCTGCCTTTGATTGAAATTATTAACACCCCTTAATCTCGACTGGCCCATTTTTGTATTGTTAGATATAGGATGAATTGACATATTAAGTCCATCAGAGACAAGGTTAGAAAAGCTTAAATGTTTGTACAGATATATAGAAAGTCTATTTTGATTGGTCACTCAGAGGTTATAAATCATGCCTATATCATGTAATGAGCCAATCATGGATACTGTAAGAAAGGTGGTAGAACATAAAGGGTTAAAATTGTATTGGATGATGACAGAAATTACAATGTGGTGCCACATGGGACTTTGTTATAGAGAGCTTGGAATAATTTGTGCTGCTCTTAATTTTTTGCACTGTTGTGTGAGCATAAGTATGCATAAATTATGTCAGCGTGCGTAGCACAGCTGACATATTGTGCTCCTAGGCATTTATGTCAGCGTGCGAAAAAAAAAAAAAAAAAAAAGTTCATCTTCATCATATTCAGATAGCATCAGTGAAAAACAGCCTGCTTTACTCAACTTGCACGACTGGTTCCAGGATTTTTAGTGTTTTAAACAAGTCTCTTTTTTTTTTTACTCTTAATAAATGCAAATTCACTGTAAACATGTTCTGTGGGATTAGCAAGACTCATCCTCGCCTAAGCTATTGGAGTTGAGATTCTTGCATTCTGAAAATGTGCAACACATTAACGTTAGGCCAAAAAAAAATATGGTTTGTCTCAAAGCTGACGCGCGCGTTTGTAAATTTCGTGGTAAATTCAAAAAAAGTTATGCGGAACTTTTTATTTTTTTTTCAAAAAAAAAATTGTTGAACTCTGATTTTTGTTGAAAAGTACAACCCTGATTCCTCAAGCGATCTGCAAGCTCTCGTCCAAAGTCATGCCTGCCCAATGCCGATTTCGCCAGTATTTTGTCCGTTTCCCGAGTCCCTAAAGTGCTTAAAAACGCACCAGTATGATTTCTGAATATCTCGATCAACTTTTACAGAAAATATACAGAAAACAGATTTTAAAAAATCAAATAATTTGCCAGAAATGTCCTTAGATATTTGACCAACAACAGTTCTGAAATTTTATCCATAATAACCCCATCTTTTGAATGATATTTTTTCTTGAAATTGGCCAGAAACATCACAAATTGGAAGCAATATCAAGTGATTAAAACCCAACTTTTATTCCCGACCATTTTCACTGTTACCAGCATTTGTTTTTATGCTGTTTCCATTAATAGCCCCTATTATGTATGGCATCAAGCACCAGTTTATTATTGTGTAAGAGACTGTTTTGTGATTTGTGACCGCGGCAATATTTTTCAACAACAACGGCAGGGTGAAAGGTAATCTACTGGTTAATGTCAATAGTTTTAGTCTTTATTTTAATATTTTTCTACACTTTTCATATTTAACTTTTTCTGAATTCAAATTTTAGGACATTTCAATTTTATAAATCATTCAAGTTATTTTGTGTTCTTCATATTACTGTAGTTGAGATTGAAAAACATTATTAATAACAGTTATGAAGAGTATAGTTTCTGAAGTCATCTCAAAATGCATCAGAAAGAAAGGAAATGAAACTTATATGGATTTCATTCAGTATATAATTTTTTGTCTCCACTTACGTAAAATACTGAAAGGATAATACTAGTAATAGATAGATCCTTGCTTGATCAGGTCCTCAGTGACCACCTAACTGTCGGAGCTTTGTTGTGGTTCGGGTCAGTCCAGTTATCGTATCATGTGTGTGAACAGAAGAACTTTGATATTTTATGAGTGAGTGAGTGGAGTGGACCTAAAAAATAAATAAAAAATGCGCGTACCGCATAAGTTTCCAAACACTCATCAGCGTTGAGACAAATATATTTTTTTTTAGACCTTAATTTTCGGAGTTGATTCTGTTTGATTGATTAATTGGCCAATTTTATTGGTATATATAGGATTAATTGACATATTAACCAATCAGAGACAGCAAGGTAGAAAAGATTAAAGGTTTGACAGATATATAGAAAGGTTATTTTGATTGGTCACTCAGAGGTTATATCATCATATCATGTAAAGAGCCAATCAGGGATACTGTAAGAAAGGTGGTAGAAACATAAAGAGGTTTTTAAAATGTATTGGATGATGACAGGAAATTACAATGTGGGCCACATGGAATTTGTTATAGAGAGCTTGGAATAATTTGTGCTTGCTCTTGAAATTTTTGCACTGTTGTGTTGATCATAAGTATGCCATAAATTTCCAGATGCTATATATAATGTAGATATAGGCCTAGTGTCTTTGGGAAGAAACAAAATGCAAAATAGAGGTGATGAAAATTAAGGAGAGGTTGTGGAGCACAAATGGGCACTCGAATCTAGAAGGTTGAAGTACATTTTGTTCTTTTTTTGTTTCTCTTGACTCTAGCATCTTCTATTTTATTTATGGGTCAATCGATAACTTACCCCCCAACAAGGCTTAGACCACAAAATACCACACAATTGCTATTTTGTGGTATATGCTAATTACAGATCTACAATATTTTGTTCATAGTTTGTGGGTATCCAATATCGTGACATATAAAGGGGGGTTACGGTACAACCATGTACATCCCGCACCCACCCCCCACGCCTGTAAGCCTTTAACTCAGGTTCCCCAGGCCCGCAATTTCTCTCGGCCAGCCCTGTACATACACATGGGCCTATGTGCAGTTTGTTGTTTACTACTGTGGTATTTTGTGGTGGTATATAATGAGTTACTTAGTTTTGGTATAGTTATGATTTTCTTATAACTACTAAGCATATACCACAATATACCCCAATCAAATTTTGTGGTAGTTGGTGGTCTATGGGAAGGGACAAGTACGATGAAAGTTGTGGTAATTGTGATCTGTGGTAAGTCCTCACAATATACAGCCTGCTATTAGGGCTATAGAGTCTTTGTCTTACATTCCTAGAGATTCCAGTTCTCAGATACTCAAAAAATAATTAATACTTGAAAATACTTAATAACTCAAGCTATGGTATGAGCAAAAAACCATGATTTTAAAAAAATTGGGGGAAAATGCCCATATATTGAGTTATGGATATTTTCATGGTACCCGCAGCAAGAAAATTGTGTATGTAAACCTGCTTTCATAATCTACAGGAAAAAATAAAATAGGATGAAGTAGAATTTGCCAGTCAAAACATTTTTTTAAAATGAAAAATCCTCTATTTTTTTACAATTTTTGACATCAGAGAACTGAAAACTTCCAGAAATATAAAACGAAGACCCAAACGTTTGGTTTGAAATTGTTTTGATGTGACCACTTATTGGGAAATATAATCTTAAGACCTATTCAAAATCAAATGTATATTTTGCCTCCAAATAGGCTGGTTTTACATGCATACATCAGATTAAAAATAAATTCCCAAAATGCAGTCAGGCCCGCAGAACAAGGTTTATTTTCATCGCCTAATCCCAACCTTAACACCCCTAATCCATTTATAATAATCCCCAATCTAGTCCTAGCCCCTTCTCCACTGTCAGCTACCCTTTCCTCTCCCTCATTCCCCACTTTCTTCCCATCCTCCATCCCTCACATCTTACCAACAATGTATTTTTTTTCCACCTCCACCTTATTCCTAGAAATCCTTCTATAAGCCTCTACCAATCTTGCCCCTTACTAAACAGTTCAATGTGCACACACACGCATTATCAGAAAACACTGCTGGTTGACCCGAGCATGCCCTGTAATACACGAACAGTCGTTATACTACTTGGCAACCGGAGTCATTCTTCGCACACACGAGGATAATCTGCCTTCTTATATGGGTAACTTCCAATTTTGGCGACAACACCTCCATCACCACCATCAAGCGCTGATCTGACGAATGGCGGTAGTACACAGTCACATGAATTAGCACTATACACAACATCAATCACTTCTCTCAATCTCAGTATTATTATATTCCCCTTCCTTCTGCTGATTGCAACTGGAAAGACCATGGTGGGTTCCTACACTAGCCTTTTGAACAAGCTTTGTACGTCGATCATCACCTTAGACAACACTTTGGGCCAAACGATGTTTTTTGAAAGCAAGCGTTGACCAATACCTGCAAATATTAAGTCATGAGTGCAAGAAGGGTTGTAAGTGCAAAAGCTGCCATGTGATACATCTATGTTGCTGCCGACATATTAGGATTAACTCTCACTTTTCGTTCCCTTGAAGTCATGGCTTTTGAATGTTTCTTCAGCGAATAGAGTCTTGGCAATAATAGTATGTTTGATGGGCATTTCTGACAAAATGGCAGCTATTTTACTTACAGCCTTTATGCACTCACACAATTATATGTGAACCTAACCATTACCTTCATATTAAGCATGCTTGGTAAGGAAATAGCTGCAAATCAACTATTTTGTTGTAAACCATGTCAAAAATATTGTATCATATTCAACTCACACCCTCACCGCCCCCCACACACACACAACACACCACAATGCTCCATCCCTGGTTTACTTCTCTATTATCACTTGGACCCGAACACAATTTTACTGAATTTGAATGATATCCGCCTAGCATGATTAGAACAGATTATTGTGAATTTGTACCCCCTTAGCGGTCCCACCCCCAGTTTGTCTATACGTTAGTCTTCCTTATTCCAAATAAGCAGAGGGGGTTTCAAGAAAAGAAACCAACCACCCCACAAATAGTTATGTCAAATCAGTTGCAACCATGTTTTACCATAGCATTATTGATATGAAAGAAAAATTGATTTGAATTATCTATTTTTAAATGCCATGTTTTGATTCCAGAGATATTTTTTGTCAAAGAACCCCCCATTTACTTAAATAATGATGAAATGCAGAGTATAAAATTTTTGGCATGGCCTACTAGAAACAAACGGTTCTTTTTTGGGGTCTTATCTAAGTAGGATGTTCAGAATTTACATAGATTCTATGTAGTTTGATGAATAAAAGCTTGACATAACTTTGCTATTTTCTTAACCTAGAAGTGTCCACCCCTCTATTGACAAATTAAGGTTTCTTTTTTTCAGTTCAGAATTGAATATTGATCAAATTAGTCCAAAGTATATACAACTTTCATTCATTAATTCATCATTTAGGTTTTTTTTTTTGGACAACCTGGGTCAAAAGGGCCATGGCCCGATCCCAAAATGCCTCGTCCCCATGACCCCCCCGATTCACCGGATTGTCAAATGTTGGCGTCAGAAGAAAACAACATTTTTCTTCTCATTTTCATTACCCTGTGGAATTCTTATCACTGAAAGTTGTTTGTTTGGCATGTTTGAGCAAAAAGTGTTCCAATTTGGTCGACCAATATTGTTTCACACATTATTCTTATGGGCCTTAATTCAAAATCACCTTTTAGTGCTCATATCAAAATGATTGAACTATCGGTGTAACTCACCATTGGGTATGGGGTCAGTTTTTGTTTATAAGAGTACAAATTTTATATAATGAATCGGACCCCACCACCCCCCCCCCCCCTTTACTCTCCACAGTTACTGGAATGAGGCTAAAAGATTGGGATGGTGAATTAGTTATGGCGCTCAACTTGGTTTGGGCAGTGACGTTTCCCCAAAGCTGGTTTTCAACAACCCCTTGTCACCACTTTCCGATACAACCTCGTGGTAAAAAGAGGAAAGCCATGTGACTAAATTTGACTGAAAGCCGCTTTTTAAAGATTTACAGTAGAATTTCTCCTTTATCTAGCTGAATCAGCCTGTGAAAAGGAATGTGCTCCCATGCATTCAGCTGAAGAAATGAGGGAACCCCCCCTATATTGCAGTTTATTTTTGCTATTCTTGACTTTGTATTGTGGCCTCATAGCTCCTCTTTGTCTAAGTCTAATAATAATATGATATTCAGTTGATTTTTTGTTCACACAGGTTGTCCGAAACTTAAAGGGGGATAACGAGATTAAATAGTTTTTATCTGAAAATAAGTCCTTCACCCAAAACCCCGTCTGTATAGTTTTGCACCGATGTCAACTCGTTATGAGTGAGAGCTAAAAATATGATTTTTAATCCATAGAGTACTGTGAAAATTACTATGTGGTCAACCAAATGGAACAGCCCCTTTCAACTCTTACTCCCTAAATGTAAAAGAGTGAAAAACGAGTGAATCATATTCACTTGAAAAAAAGTGTTAACCACTCAAAAATAGTTTGCCATGTGTGGTTAATCCACCAAAAGAGAGAATCACTGAACTTTCACGCCAAAAGAGTGAGAATGAACACCACTCTAAAATGTGTTTCGTCCTCCATTTAAACTCTTTATTAAAGAGTGGACTTCACTCGTTGGAATTAAACTTCACTCCTTATAAAATGAGTGAATATTTATAGAATAGTAAAAATAGTGAAATCCCTTTTTTCACTCTTTTTAAACATTTAAAACATCCTATTGCCAAGATTACACAAGGTAAATAGAAAATATCGATTTCTTCAATCTCGACCACTTCGTAAATCTAGGGTTCTGGGGACAAGGCTATGAAACCATTGGGGTCTCATGGATAGTTTTAAGAGTGACTGGATTAAGGTCTACAAAGCATTCTTCTCAATACATGCCATGATAAAACCAGTGTAACTATGTGTCTTATTGTAATCCTGAAGGTTTCAAGTCTGGCTGTGACATAACCAACAAATATTAGTTTTTTTCACACTTGTACATACTGTTTTTTTTTCTGGCTAACCCTATAAGTCAGTGGGTAGAAGGGGTGTTTGTGCACCCCCCTGAAATACTTCTAACAACAATCTTTATATCAAGAAAGCGTAGAAAACGATTAGCTATGTTAAACCATCAAAAAGTGTCCCACGTAATCATTTTAGCAATTTATCAATTATTATGCCAATTACAGAAAATACAATTTCGATATATCTACCAATAACTGTTGATAAATGAACAAATGAGGTGCCAGGACCTATTTTTTCGAGGTTCAAAGATCAAGATGGAACCATTTTGAAATTTACAATATGTCCCCATGATGACTAATATGCAATTTAGGGTCCGCCATTAGCTAAAAATACAATTGTCGATATATCTCAATCATACTGTGCTAAATGAACAAATAAGGTGACAGGACCTATTTTTTCGAGGGTCAAAGAATCAATATGGAACCTTTAAATATTACCCGAGTCCCCAGATGAAATAATTATGCAAATTAGGGTCTTTATTAGCTAAAAATAAAATTCCATATTGGGGGCATATCTTGGGTCTATTCCACCTACCTGCCCACATAAGAATATGTGATCTATGTTTTTGAGGGTCGAGGCTAATTTATAAGGTACTCATAAATTATGTTCATATATCACTAACAGTTCACCTGCAAATCTAAGAATATGCAATTAAGGGGGCCTTCAATGTCGATAGTCTCGTTTTTGGGGTAATTGTAAGAACTTTGTTGCCCAAGATAGACTTACACATCTATACATAATACTCTAGCGTGATGGGGGACCCCATTTTGCTGAGTTTTAACACCAACAATCCAGATCCAGATATATTTTGTAACATTTCTCTTAATTTCAAGGTATGGCCATATTCACGACTAATGCGAGACTAGATACTCTGTTGTTATGATGCCGAAAAGAAAATGTGAAGGACAATAACTGTACGTCTCTCATGACTCCTGCCACATGCAAGTGGTGATATCCAATATTGCATCGTGTAAGTTTTACAACCCTCATAAATTTAAAGAACTGCAGGATAAACATTTTCTTGGCCAAAGAACGTTTCACAATCAGCCCAAAAAGAATATTATCAACATTTAGACTACAATCTGTACTTATTAAATACTTAAGCATTTTCTCTTTACACTTCAGGAAAAAGGTTAAATACCGATGACGACTCAATCGAATTCACGTTGACTTTTGGCCCAGTGTAAACGGGGCTAATATTATATGTGCTGTGTGTATTGTGTAATATACTATAATTTTGTGGTTTTTGGCTGGCGCACTCGCTATATTTCAAGAATATAAGCTGTGGGGGCCGCCAGCCTATTTCACCTCGTCTCACATGACTTTTTGACCTTGCATGTGACCAGTTGACCTCATCAATATGATGGTTCCATGTTGCACCTATGACACACGTTTTTGGTTCCAATTGAACTTCCAAAACTTTCAAATGAAGGTGAATTTAAAAAAAAAACACATTTTTAAAGGTGACACCCCATGTATACACCCCACCACAGAATGCTTATTGGTCCTGCCAGCTATGGCTGGTGGCCCACAAAAACCCAGATACATCACTTTTTCCCAAAACCATAATTAAGAGCAGAAGTCATTTTTAGGGGGAAATGCAATGTAGTGAAATAAACACAAGCACACCTTAAATGGTATTTCAGATCAAACAAAATTTTGGAATTATGATGGTGATGGCCTTTCCTATTAAAACAGAAAAATATAGTTGGTCATGCCATAATGATATCTAGGGGATGCTAGACCTGAAGCTTCTGCCCACACAATTTTTGGACCCTAAAAAGTAGACCAATTTTAATTATACACCGACTCACGCTGATCACAAATTTTAACATGCATGACCCACACAAGGAATTTGGAGTACAATTTTTTTTGATTGGTTGGCTTCTCATAACCGATGGTATATTGAGTCCCCATCCCACAATGCAGCCCGTTTTGGAAAATTTCAGCTCAATAGATCACATGATCCACAAAAATCCTATTCCTAACACAAAAACCCTGACTTTTATATATCCGTCTTTGGCCCAAAAATGGTAGAACTTAATTAGTTTATCATGATTGTGAAATGTTGTTTATCCTTAAACTTCGTGAACACTTCCTACGTACTGATGTGTTGTACAGTCCAGTATAGGCACATTGTTCTTGCATATGGGATTGGTTCAAAACACCCTCTACTCATGAACTAATTCAATGACAAAAACAATATTCACAAACTAAAACCGTTCCATTAAGAGACGTAAAGTCACAGTTCTACCCCTTCCTCATTTAATTTTTAAATACGCCTACAACACATCAGGACGGGGTAATTTCGATGTCTTCACCAAATTTGCCATTTGACATGCTTATCACATGGCTCAATAACCAGCATACATTGCAGAGGTACCTTGAGGGACTTTCACCTCTGGTGTCTGTATCATTAGCTCACACAAGCACTCACATTGGCACTGCTACATCCCAGAATTGCATACATTTGAGGATTGCTCAGCTGTGCGAGTGTAAATGCGCATTAAGTTCCACAACGTGATACTCAACCACACACACACACAGACATACACGGGGCACCATTATAGTTCAATTTACTAGATGCACTGCAATGCAATTAAGTACTACTGGTGTAGGGATCCCCCGTGGTCATTTTACGCATTTGGGCTACACATCCGTGTAGATTATGTATTTCAAATTATGTAACCTGAATTGAATGGAAAATGGAGTGGGCGTTTCCGACGGGATATGGATTTCATATCAGGGCTTGTAAACAAATTTTGTACAGGTCCGTGATTTTTATGCAAATTTGCACCTTCAGGATATGGTTTATATGATTTTTAAAAATTATTTCCTTTGGAAATTCTAAAATTAGTACCAATCTAATAAAAACTGCTAACTGTTGGTCATATATACTTAAAACAACTCCCTTTATTAAAAAATGTGCAACCCGATGTACAAACTCATCCCCTGATCAAAAGCTCATATTTTTCTCATTACTTGCATTATCAGTCTTTTGTACTAATTTCAAAAAAATAATGTAATAAAATCAAATCATCTTCCTTTAAACCTTACCCCCTACTTTAATCCATAAAAATTGAGATTTTGGTATCAGAAGAAAGTTCTTATTTTTCTCACTGTTTCCTTTGTCTCCAAATTTGGTCGACACATCTCCGGAGGGGTAAAGGAATAAAAGCTAAAGAAGATTGCACATCTTGGGTGGGATTTGAACCCGGGGGCCCCAGCGCATCGGTCCTATGACCAGGGATGGCAAGCCACGAGGGTGTCGCTGGCCCAACCAGCGATTTTGTGCCCATGTGTGTGATTGATTGATTTTATTTGGGCATTCATATTCATACATCAGAAATATAAAATATTTACATAAATTGTATGTTATCAATTACAAAAATATAAACATTAAAATTTACAAAGATACTGAATTATTGAACGCCAGGATAACCCATAAAGCCGGCTACTAACCAGCTTATTTCCAATGGGGTCCTTTCCAATGGTGTTCGAACAATGACGTCATTTCATCTTTTTGGACTCAGGGCATTTTTCTAACCTAGCTCAGTGAGTTTTGGTCATGCTAGGGTTATAGTGTGTGTTAGTTCCAGAAGCACACATTACATGTACAGCTGTTTATCACCTTTTGATTGGATAAATGTTTGTTTGAAATTTTGGCGAACATCACAAAGGCTTTGACCACTTTTTACATATTTTAGTTTGATCTGTCTTAACACTTGTAAGGTATGTTAGGATACCTATACTTGTTACAAACATGATCTGATTTTTGATAATTTTTTTTTTATTTTCTGATTAGCAAATCACTGAGAGTGCCTTTAATAGAAAGAGAGATGCAGAATATCTTCGCACGTTCAGCGCTGCTTTAATATCGCTTTTACCCCTGAAGTAATTTCTTCATGATTTTTTCCTATAGAATTATGTGGAGCAAACACACAGGGGTGTATTTCTAGAACTTAAATTCTGAGAACTTATTGATTAAACACCGCACTGACCATAGTAGTCATGCACACGGCAAAACTGTGAGGCCACAAATTGTTTGTTGATATTTTAAGAGCAAGCATAATTTGTATTTCTCACTGAAATCATACAATCTATATACCATCAGAATCTGTAAATATTCATTGTTATTTTTTTAATTGACACGATTGACACAAATACAGCCAATTTATGCAAATTAGCCTCTAATTATGCAAATTAGCCTCTAATTATGCAAATTATTTCTAACAAGTCCTTGTCTCAATATTCTCTAATTAAAAGCCACAAAATTTTCAAAATATACTAGCAGAAATCTACCATTTTCTGAGTACCAAACAATGATTAAATTTAAAATCCTCTAATCACCAATGTCAATAATATCAACTACATAAAACCAAAAATCAATTTCAGCACTGTAATTCAGTAAGACCAACTCAATAAATTTAAAAATAACACAAAACATGATTCATTCATGATTGAACATGCAATTCCTTTTAAAGGAATTTTTATTTAACTATGACCACAAATCCCATAGTCTACACGGACACTCAGTCAAACTATATTATACTACGTTATTCATGAAAAGTGCTATGCA
Source organism: Ophioderma brevispina (assembly GCA_023653785.1). Classification (NCBI taxonomy): domain Eukaryota; kingdom Metazoa; phylum Echinodermata; class Ophiuroidea; order Amphilepidida; family Ophiodermatidae; genus Ophioderma; species Ophioderma brevispina. The sequence goes on along the minus strand of JAMKCH010002238.1, from coordinate 27,796 downwards.
TAGAGCACGACCCATAAAATTCGTCCTTACACTAATAAAGAATTCACATTGTTGTACATGCATAATACATGTAGTAATATATCATGTCCGTTTCAGCTGAATGACTTTATAAATCAAGCATAGTTGATGAATGGGTGTGTACATTCCATCAGTGCAAACATGCAGATATTGGCACTTTAATTTTCCCTGATTTCACAAATGTATTGGATTGCTCTTATTTTTTGTTTGTTTCAGTTGGTTCCATTACATGGATTTACACTTTAATACTTGCTGATAAGTTATAAAAATGTTACTGCCTTGAGAAACTAAAGGAAGTTGCACTATTTTATTCACAGAACACAAGTACTTTTTAAAGGACATTATGCCAATGTTCTCAACTGGACAATTTCATTGTTTCTATAAGGAAAATCTGGTAATAACCAGTCGTAACATGAGAAGCACAGATGAGTTTAGTGTTCGATATTGATAAAACAAGTTTTTACATCAAGAGGGTTTAAGTTCAATGGGTCCACAATAGTGACATGAATAATCACCGAAAATTAAGTGTTCTAAAAATATTTATGCATTTACAAAAATTATTTTTTGCAACTGGCAAATTGTCAGAAACTAGAATTTCGCGGTTCTCGGCTTTTGCGCTCGCTATTTCAAAGAATATACGCTGTGGGCCGCTCATGACCGTTGTACCCTGGCACGTGACCTTTGATCTCAATCAACATATGAGGGATCGCATGGTGCACCTATGACAAACTTTGGGTTCCAATTACTTCAAGTTTTCAATTTAGATGAATTTTACATTTTATGCCCATTTTTCAACTTGACTCACATGACCTTGTGACCTTTCAACATGAGCCTTGACCTCATCACATATACGGATCCATTGTGCACCTATTGACAGAAGTTTGTTTCCAATTGAAGTTTAAAACTTTCAATTGAGGTCAATTTAAAAAACTTAACAATTTGTGACACACACATCACACTCCCCCACATCCACACTCCACACGCACACGGATTGTCTAAGTGGTCCTGCCACTATAGCATGGCGGCCCCAATGCAAAGAAACTAGCATGTTCCAGATATGAATCGCCATTCATTACGTGTTGTATTAAGTTGTTCCGTAAAAGGACAGTATGACTAACAAATCTATTCTGTCCTTAATTAGTTGCTTTTCAAGTCTTATCACTTGCGGGTATGTTAGGATACTAATACTGCTTAATACAGGAAATGCCAAAAATTTCATTTTTCTGATTTAGCAATCCAGGGATGTAGTGCCTAAACTACCCTCAGTAATAAATAATACATTATTATCTCCCCCTTCAGTCCAGGCTGGATGTCAGATTTATACCCTTGATATGTCCAAGTTGTTCATCAAATATTTAAGTTTTACCAAAGCATACATATGACTCTCACATCTAATGTTAACTCATTTCTTTTTTAAAACAGGTGATAAAGAAATTAAGAAGACTGAGACTAATACTAATGCACTCCTTGCCACAATTTGACTCACTTGTTTATACAACTGAAAGGGGAAATCTGCATCTTTTCCCACATGCGGATCTTGAGAAAACACTTTTTCAAAATTTATGGTAAATGGACAGGTACTTCTGGGCGTTGCTATTGAGATGCACGCACGTTACGTAAGGGCCAAATGTTTTGCAGCCATTTGTGTCATTGTCAATGTCGACGATGTATTGATTTAGCAGAAATACATTGTCTTATACACTCAACCTCATCTGCCACTAGCTCGGAGGAGAACGACTCACAAGACGGCCTAATGCAGCGAGGGAATTGCGAGGGTGGAAAAAAGGCAGTGGGAAACGCCACAATGCATCAGCAAGATAGGTGTAACATGAACAACGAGCAATCCCTCGATGAAAAGCTGATGGTGGTTATGCCCGGGGCTCAAATAAACCTTGGACTATCGTGCGATTTACACTGCATCAGGCGTTGCCAACGACTCCATGTATAAACACACAATTGGTTCAAATCGAAGTGAAAGTATAAGGCCTTTTTTTTTAACCTTTCCTTTTTTTTATCCAGGCAGGGATGAAAAAATTGTTTTCCGACATAAGTGTATGTGCTGTATGTGTAGTGAATATCTTGCATGCATCAATTGCAAATTAATAAAAAAATCTAATCAATCTTTAATATATTTGCAAAACAATTCAGGTGTGAAAGTTTCAAATGTGATAACAAAATAGCCTGCCAAATATAGTTAAAAAGGTGCAATGACAAGATTTCACATATCAAAGTGTCCCTACAACCCAAAAAAAAAATGAAAGCCGATTCTTTATGAAAACTTCCTTAAAATTATATTCCCAATTGAAAGGATTTAGCCGATGTTTTTTGCTTTTTTTGGTACAAAAAACAGTAAAATTTTTAATTTTGTATAAGCCCAATTACAAAGTAATCAGCCAGTGTTTCATACGGAAATATAAACTTAATAGGCACTATCAGTGATTTGATAAATCAGATAAACAAAAAAAAATCATAACAATCGATTTTTGCATGTCTGGAACTAGTATGGATTCTACATACCCGGCAAGTGATACGACCAAACGCAGCGACTAATAAAGACAAAATCGGTTATTTTAGTCACAAGTGTCCGAACGGTACATTCTACACACGTAATTGAATGGAGATTTGTATCTTGAAACACTGCCGTTTTCTTCCTTTCTGTTAATGTTTCATTTGGAAAAAATTAACTTATGAGAATTCTAAAGACTTATCCTTCACTTTTAAACTATTCCTGCAAATTCAAATATTTTCCTCTGGTGGATAAAATCACTGATGGTTGTCTTTGAATCCAAAAATACCTTTGTTGCACTTTAAGGACATTCTGTAGCCATACACAGGGTAAGATCTATTGAGTGACTGATCTATATGAAAATCACTACATACGGGCAATACCACGGTGATGTCCCCTCTGCCCAACATCCATGACGCATTTTCTAGAGCTTATCTCGTTGTAATTAACTGGAGTTTTCTTGAAGTATTATGCTCTAATCAAACAATAGGAGCTGCACTAAGCACTTGTATCTCTAAATTATCAATTCGGAATGAGTAAGTGTTGCATTAAATTATTAAACAAGAACCATGAGGCTTGAAGTTGCAACTTCAGAGAGCTTTTGTAATGAACCGTTGTCCAAAAATGCTTGCCATCTAGTAACGTCCTGACATTCACTTCTAAAGTTCATTTCTTTTTAATCAGTCGGCGTTCCTTACAAATTCAGGCAGTGAGAATGAACTTTCAGAAAAAAACTGAAAGCGGAAAAAAAACTGGAAAAAAGTGTGAAATCCAGCAGAAATTACCCCAAATCGGCTGAAAATAAATCAAAAACGAGTAAAATTCGGGCCAAAAAAAAAAATGAATTCAGTTTTTAAACTGAAGATCTCATGCCTTGTCACAATTCCATTCCATGTTAAACATCAGAAATGTCCACTAATATTACCACAATTAAACTTAACATCCACAGCATCGGGTTTATTGGAATACCGTTTTAATATAGGAGGTGGGAATAAAATGTAACGTCCATAACGGTGGAATTGCCCATGCGACAAATTATATGGATGTCTTAAAATCGCGTGTTGCAACTTCATGACCAATAATAATAAAATTTATAGGTCTTGAGAAACACCATAGAAGCTAACAAACTCTGGGAGGGTTGACCATGTGGATGTATTCGGTATTTTTACAAACTTCAAGTTTATCGAGGGCGTAGCGGGGTTTTAAAGCATCATGCCGCATGGACAGACTTAGGGGGTAAGTGAGTGGGGACGACTCGCACGGTTATCTCTGTCGACAGTTCTTGTGTTGAATTAGTCAAATGCAAAGGCCATTGGCTTGTGGTATGTTGATTCCAGTCCACACTCCACCTGAGAAGCGGGGAGAATGGTCAGGGGGATGATTTCAGAGTTTTGGCACAATTTGGTTGTTGTGGACACAACGGAGTGAAGCTAAATAATGGGATTTAATTTTCACATCAAGTTTCAAACCCTTGGAGTTTTGGGGACCGTCTGAACATGGTTGATGTCGAACTATTGAAGTGTTTGAAAATAGCATGTATTTTGATTTACTGTACTGTTATCAAAATAAGATGTAATATCCATTATCGTTGATGTGCCACCTACTGAAATCAACCTTCTTGGCACACAGTTGAGACCTGTCCATTCTGATCAATGGCACATCACCACAAGCAAAATTAATCATGACCAGTCCCTAATGACGACATACCTTCCCAAATGAAAAGAAGTCAGAGATGACCACATTTTCTTTTGATAACAAGGATGTTGAAAAAGACATGGCTGACAGCAAATCAGCATTCCCATTCCGCCCGGTTCTATCAGTCACTCTCAAACCCAAGCGGGGCACACAAACTGCTCAGTGGAATGTGCTAACAGTAGCACGGGGGCAGATTGGGATGTCAGAGCCAAAAAATGTTTCATGAAGCCCCTGCAGGCTGTGTAAGCAGATTACGCTAAAAGCCTGTTTATTTTGATGCAAGGTTTGAACACCCATCTTGGTACAGACAACTGACTGTCAGAGGATGAGTTACAAGGCAAGGCCTCGTAATGCCGCTATCAAAGGCAACATTTAAAAAGGGGCAACGCGAGATTTTGAGGCACTCAAATATTGTGTCATAATAGTAATTTTGTATAGATTAGACACCCACTCGGATTTCTTACCTGTATTTAGCTACAGAAATGTCTTAAAGAGAGAAAAAAAGATGATTTGAATTTGCTTATATTTCAATTAAACAACAGGGCTGATGTCGGATTTGTGCAACTAAATTAGAAATTTCACAATTTTGAACCAAAGAAACATTTATCAGCTAAGCCTTTCGATAGGGGGGTGCACTTTTTTATGGAAAACTTTATGGAAAGCTTTACTCGGGGCAAAAATAAGTACTTTTGATTTTTTAGGGACACCTGAATGTGAAATGTCTCGATGCACCTTTAAACTTGGAGCAGCTTAAATAACTATGTGCAATATGTGCTATACAGAGGAATTGCATCCACAATCTTTTTTTAATTCTCAAAACTTACAGCAATTTCTACTGAAATAGTTGTGAGTCTCAAAGTAAAATGCTAAAAATTTGCTTGGATTCTGTAACTTCAGAGACACAATGCTTTTTCACCCCCCCCCCCCCTCCCCCCCCCCCCCCCCCGAAATGTTCAATCCTTTGGTTTTAAACCCCAAGCATCTTTTAACATCATGTTAGCCCAACTTAGGTAGGTTAGAATTCTCCCAAAATAATACAAGTATTTTTAATGAATGAAGTCTTTTAGACCTCAAATCAAGACATTTACAGAGTGTATTCGACCAGCTACGAGTCTGAGCAAAGTAACAAAATTAGTAGCACTGTATTTTTGTGATTTGAAGTGTTTGGGCGATTACACACACACAAACTGATAAAAGTTTAATATATTAATAGAATATGTTAGTTTCAGAACTTAAGTCCCCAGTTGTTTCTCCCACATTGTATTTTAGCAGCCAGTCATTTCTTATTTGGCTGGTTACCATGGTATCCATTCATGGTAACTGCTAAATGTAAGAAATGCACATGTACGCAAATTAGCGCTATTAGAGACTGGTACATACTGAATACATACATGTAGGCTTGGTATTTATTCCATTGTTGTCTCCGCATCAAGACTAGCTGTGAATTCTTATATTCAACAACTACCTACACGTCCATCTACAAGAATGACAAGTTGATTAGGGGTTGTTATACAATCAGGGTACCTCTTGGCTGAACACTACAATGTGACCCATAAAAACAATGTCTGTACTTTCTCATAATTGATACTATGCCAACTTAAAGACCACCAAAAGCGCTACCTACAGCTGCAAAGAAACCATTTGAAATGTTTGATGACTAACAAAAATATGTACATATACATGGAAATTGCTTAAAATCACTGTCTCATTTGAAGTAGGTTAATATTTGAGTAGATTTAGCAATGTCATAAAGAACATTTGGGACAACAGTCAACATTTAGGAATAACGTTTGAAGCAAGGTAATTAATATCCAGAAATCTTAAAAGAATGTGACCATTTGGTAACATGCGGTGTCAGTTTGAAATTTAGTGGTAAATTCCGTCAAAAAATGTCCTCTCCATATTTAGGCTAATAAAGCTTAAACTAAATTGACAGATTGATTTGTGATATTCTCTATAAAAAAAACCTCTTGTTTATGTTCTATACATTTGTAGTAAACACTTGGTGGCTACCCCTTAAGTTTTCCTGTATCATATGATCAAATGTTAGAAGTCAGTGTTCCGTCAAAATCTGTCCTTTCCGAAAACACAAAGTTTCACTAACCATAATTTTTTTTTTTCCTGAAGACCTCACACCTCCAAATTTTGGAAACATACTCTTTGAATTATCTATAATACAAAAATATTAATACTGAAAATAATCAAAGCACTTTGTTTTTTCACCCCAAATGTAGAAATGAATGAAGTGCTCTGTCAAAATCTTGTCCTCTCCAAAAAATGTAACATTTGATCAATCATAAAAATTGTTCACGAAGATGTGACGCCTCCAAATTTTGGAATTATACTTCTTGACTTGCCTACAATGCAAAAGCATCAATACTGAAATTCATCATGCAACTTTATTTTTCACCCCAAGGGCCATTCTCCGTTAAAGTGTTCAGGTTTGGTCTCCAAAATGACCAAATATCAACATTAATGAATTCCTGAAAATCATTTAGAGGTTAATTACCGTACGCTAGCTGTTTTGAGGTCATTGTTTAAAATCTGAGTCATTTGTTTTGGTCCGAGGAATTTTCCTGAGGCGGCGTCAGCCGAATTACTCATTCCTTTTCCAAAATAAATTTCATTCATTTCCCCCACTTTAAAATCTAACTAAAATTGTTATTTTTACCGAGTGTAGAGCTACCTCCCCTTTATTATAGTAGAACAGTCGAAGGGGAATCCCACACATCGCCAGTTGTTGACGTATTTTTTTTTTTTTTTTTTTTTTTAGTGCTCTGTCAAAATCTTGTCCTCTCCAAAAAATGTAACATTTGATCAATCATAAAAATTGTTCACGAAGATGTGACGCCTCAAAATTTTGGAATTATACTTCTTGACTTGCCTACAATGCAAAAGCATCAATACTGAAATTCATCATGCAACTTTATTTTTCACCCCAAGGGCCATTCTCCGTTAAAGTGTTCAGGTTTGGTCTCCAAAATGACCAAATATCAACATTAATGAATTCCTGAAAATCATTAAAAATCGTAAACTTCAATATTCTCAGAACACGGAAAAATGCATGGGTGATCTTAAAAAAATATCCGATTTTTAGTATCTTGCCTAACGTTAACACTAAAGTAACGTATCTGTGTAACGTATCTGGCCGGCCTTTTTCCTTAATCGTGCCGTTCTAATACAAGTACATGCTTTACCGACTTAACTCTATCTTATCATTCTGACCATCATACTCAAGCATGTTGTGTGTATCACTTCATGTGCCACTGTTAGCAAAGAGCGCTGCGATAGGTAGGTAACGTATCTGTCGCAGTATGAATGTAACATGAGGACATCTTTCATTAGCCCCCAAGGCCTGGAAATTGTTACTATAAAACCAGATTTTTGTAAAACATGTAATAATATAAACATTGACATCTGCTTGATATTCGGCATATTGGAACATTCATCTACCGTTATTTTTGGCAATTTGGTATCAATTTGAATTATGGTAACGTATCTGTCTGTTATATTGGCGACATGCTCTCAGAGAACTCTTACGAAACTTTAATAACAGGCAGTTTTATTACTCAGTATAATACAACGCTACGTGTTCACATGAGGCCCCAATTGTTGTCAGCGGTCCCTCAGCTGTCGGGTGGGACACGTGGGAGCTTTTTGCAAATTTCAGCGCGGCCTCCCCAGCCAATCAGTACTCTGCTTGGGTTCCCGCGTGAGTGCGGCGTTTGCCCGCCAATTTTTCCACCTCTGGTCACAAAATGGTTAGGGTGAATATCGGATAGTTCGGTGGAAAAAATTCCCCACCCACCCTCCCATTTGGGATGTGGTACTCGGTGTCTGATCCTGGGATGAGTTCAGAAAACCTTGCTGCTGTGCGGGGAGGTGCCTCTGCTGGCTGTGCCTCTGGGATTATGATTCACCACTGGGTAGGGGCGTATGTGAGGGGAGTGGCGGGGTCTACCAGCAATTTTATAACGTCCAAGGTCGCCCTTGCTTCTGAAGGCCCTCCACCCTGGGGGCGCAAAACAGAACTGTTGGCTTGGGACAGGCTCGCTCTTCTGACTTGGGTTCAGTATAGTTCAAATGTGGTTCGTGGGTAGTACTGTAATCTAGTGCTTTCAGCTTATGTTAGTGGGATGACCAGCACGTTAACCTGCTGGTCAGCCAATACGATGCCATTATTGTGCGATATCACCTGTAAAAATGTTTATGGTAGCTTCTAATGCATACTGTATCATGTTTTTGATATTGTAAGGGCTTTTGGGTTCTGTATTAATAAAACTATCCGCACCCTAGTCCAACCGCAATACTCGCATTTGCGTGCAATCCCTGTGTTGTCGCAGAATTGGGGAGTTCTGGGAACAATCCAGATTATCGTGTTTTGAAACTTTTTTAAAAATTAGGAAATAAATAGGGCTGATTAAAAGTCATGTTACCTGTGATAAACGCTCTTGTGTAACGAGCAGAGACACATTTTTAAAGAAAGGATTTGGGCTGGCGACAGGGCGACAAAAACAAGAATTATGAATCAGCAGCCCCAATTGATTTGAACCATGTCAATTTTCCACTAACCTCATTCAGTCATGTCAAACAAGCCAATGGCCAAGTTTTAACTGCCATAGGTTTTACAGTCTGCTACATGTCAGCCACCCTAAATTTCAAATATTTGGTTGACTGTTTTCCAGAATGTGGCGTGCATCTGAGAGCATAAACACTGAAGATCGAATATGACATGTAAATAATTTTCATGTCCAGTGTCCTTGCCGGGTTTTGTAATGCTGAAAGTTATGATGCAAGTTCAAGGCAAAAGGGGCACCCAAATATTAACTTGACATAACGCCTAGGAGTGCCTAAGGACCCCCAACATTATGTAGCCTTTCCGTAACAGACAGTGAACTGAGAGTATGACACCCAATGCCAAATAACTGAAATCACTAGGTTTGGGACTTCAACCAGTTGAGGTTTTTAAATTTCTAGAGCTTTATGACAAATAATAGCAGATCCCCTGGTGTCCATTTGTGAAATTCCCACATAACACTACGGGATGGCAGAAACATGTACATGTGATTAAACACATGTGCCTGTTCTAGTAATTAAAGTTTATACTACGTAGTTACACGTGCTTAGGATAAATGGTCCACTCAGGCATGGACATGTATGAACATAAAATTTATAACAGAGCCCTGACCCTTTTTTGGAAAAAAGTCAGAATACGAGGATTTTGGGTTTCCTACCGGAAATCATTCTGAAATTATTATGCATTGTGGGATAGGAAGTGCACCAACGATGTGGATAGATAAAATAAATACGCATATATATTCTATGGTGTTTTGTGTCATCCGGTCATCACTCCATGCACCCTCGCGGCTTAGTGCACCTCCTTTCAACTACGCACACATTTGTGGCGCAAAAATACAAGGCAATCAAAGAGGGTACTCGTTACTGGTAAAATGTATGTAAGCAGCGGTTTGACACAGTATGACAGAAAAAATTACCGTATGACACAAAACACCATAGAATATATATTCGCTATTTATTTTATCTTACCGAAATCGTTGGGGCATTCATCCCACAACCCTCTCATGCATATGAATTTCGGAACAAAATGATTCCCGGTAGGAAAATCCAAATCCGATATTCCAACTGATCTGAGGGCAGTTGTTGTTCAGTGTGGTTCATTTTGACATACTAAATGTTGCTGAAAGACTTGCTGATGGCAGTCAGTAAAAGTTAGGCCTATATTAATTTCTTAAATAAAAAAAGAAAAATTAAACACACAAAAAATATTTTCAAAATAAAAGTTATCGCAGAATGGTTTCATGAGCTCACTGTTAGTATGCTTTAAAGGTGGCAACGCGATATCAGGTGTCCCTAAAATCAAAAGTACTGATGTTTGCCCTGATGTAAGCTTTCCAGAAAAAGAATACCCCATCTGTAAGGATTAAGCTGAGAAAGGTTCTTTGGTACACAAATTGTGAAATTTATAATTTGATATAGGACAACGTGGGTAACCCACGCTTTCGAAAGGGTGGGTTCAAAAATTTCTAAAAAAAGTGGTAAAAGGGTGCCGTACTGGATTTTATGGCTATACAGGTGGATTTTGTAAAAAGGGTGGGTAATAAAATTAAAAATGTTTTTTTTTGTTCTAATAATAAAATGCAAATACTATCTGTTGCAATCAGGGTGCCATGATGGATCCAATTTGATAGTGTCATACATCAACCAAGTTAGGTTCCCCTTAAATACAAATGCATTTTTGGTCGGCAAAGTGGATTTAATGACAAACAAAAAATTGAAAATTATAGTACTCTGTAAGTTATCTACACCCTAAGTGGTAAAAAGAAACAACGGTGTGACAGATGTAGAATTTCCAATGAATTATGAAAAAGGGTGGGTTATTACTTTAAAAATATGAAAGGCCGTTTCATAAAAAGGGTGGGTTAAAAATAAAAAGGGTGGGTTCAAACACCACTGCCAACTTGTAGGAGAAAATACAAAATTCAGCCTATGTTTTATAATGAAATATAAGCAATCAGAATCACTTTTTTCTCTTTAAAGACATTTCTGGAGCCCAATACAAGGTAATAATCTATGAGTGTCTAATCTATATGAAATTACTAAGATACACAATAGTTGTGGATGTCTCAAAATTCTCTTGGTTGCACCTTTAAGGATGCACCTCACTAAACAAACCCTCCATTGAAATACAATCCTAAACAAAGTTGCAATTTTTTTATCATTCCAGTTCACAGAGAAAAGGGAATCTTTTATATTATGGTTACTATATCTCTAATTAATTGAGGAGAACATCTAGGTCAATGTGAGCACCAGAAAAGCACTAACTGATTCTCAGCCTCAACCTCACAACTCACCTCAACCAACAAACAGGAGGTTTTGGGTATCAGAACGGTGTGTGTTTTTCTTCTCACTCCAGCTCAAAATAAGTTTTGGCTGACTTTCCTGCCCTTGATGACACTACATAATCTAAAATATAGGTTTTTTACCATTTATGGGCCTAACTGAAAAATCCTTGCAACAGTAATCTTATACACATACACCAAAGTGCGTCACCTAAAATGTCAAATGCAATTTTGGAAGTTAAATGTTGTTGGGTCATGGCCTTCTTCCATGTGAAACATGAAATATTAATGCTGTAAACGGGTGAAACATAATTTTAAATTTAGAGGGATGCAACGCTATGATTGCATATCTTGGCAGTCAAATCTATGACGAAGCAAAACTCTCAAAATTCAAATGCAATAAGAACAACACGCAGATCAAGTAAATATTACAACTGGCCGAGAGTATTACAGACAAATTGTTATATACTGAGTGTTCGGTTTAGATCTGGTGACACATTTGAATTTTCCAATAAGAACGAAAAATAATGCGGTCTCGATACCCGGTTATTTTTTTCGTTCTTTACTTTAACTTCAATGATCCCCTGAATTTCACCACTGATGAGTTTTACACTATAAATATTTTCTAAATACTTCTCTTTCGGTTTGCTATTTTTACTTGATCATATTAGTGATGCGAATTCAATTGCATTTTACTTTCGTCATAGATTTTGGTGCTACCATCATGCATTATAGGTCATCCCCCTTCTAAAACTTTACAATATTAAGCTGAAATCAACTCAACTGACGTCACTGCAAACCCAAACTCCTCACATGGCTATTAATCTCAATTCTCAATGCACAGTTTAGTATCCTTTCACTCACTAATGTTCGTGTGTTTAGAAAATACATCCCCTTGAGAGTTCTTTTCTATTGTCATAGATTTTGCTAGAATCATGCATTAATAAGGTCATCCCCTCTAAATACTTACAACAATATTAAAGCTGAAATGCAACATCACTAGACGTCACTGACAAACACCAAACTTCACTATGAGCTAATAAAATCTCAATTCTAATGGCACAGTTTAGTATCTTTCATCACTATGTTAGTGGTGTTGAGAAAATACGTCCCCTTGAGTTTTTGGGTATTGTACCTGATACCCAGAAGATTACAAGTTTCAGTTAATGTCAATTCACTATGCACAGCTCATTAACTGTGCCTTGGGTAACCGAGGCTCAGGTCTATTCCCTAAATATGGTCAGCTTTTTAACAGCAATAGTTAAAGTGGCCACGAGAGATTTCAATTAGTCCATCTTTTCTGTTATCTGTAGTGAATTTTCATAGAGATTAGACTCGCGTGGCATCAATATGACATATCCCCATAAACCTTCTATTATGTGCATACCAGAATCTAACTTAAAATTAAACAAAAAGGTGATTTGTATGTATATGCTTTATATTTTCACTAGAAAACATAAGCTAATTTTCGAGTCTTGTCTTCTATACGAATTGTAACAATTTTCAACAATGTTGGTACACAACAAGACCAACCGTTCTTCCCAGTCTTAATCCTTTCAATGGGTGAGATATTTTTTTAGATAGAAAGCTTTTAACACCAGTGTCCAAATCAGAATTTTTCATAAATTTTAGTGCACTGATATGGGAATCTCTTTGTGCACTCTTTATATGTGTACTCAACCCAAAATGGTAAAATTTTTTTTATTTTTTTTATTTTTTTTATTTTTTTTATGCATATTTTGTATATGAGATCCAAAATCCTACCAGTAAAAGTTCCGGACTGGCACAGAGGAAATGCATGTTAAATGAAGGTTCATGTGTGAAGTTGACCGATCATGCTACTGGTGCCGGCCATAGTTCATATTACACTAACTAGTGGAAAATCAAAATAGTGCAGATGGGTGAACCTAATGTTTTTTCAATTCAATTTTAATGGTTATATAGTTTCGGTTTTTCCATGAAACAACTTGATCAATATTATTTTGATAATCACGTATGTTTTATAGATGTTTTATTCTCAGGTACGGGTTTTCCTCTCAATCAGTTATAGGAACCATTATCCCCGTACGGGTGGTTAGCACATAATCCATAATGCATTGCACTGCGTCTATATTGTTACTGTACTAAGGGGCCTCAAACACATATCATCTGTATTATTGATTTTATTTCGTCCGTTCAGTTCCCTTCACTCATCCAAAACCAACCACGGGTTGGGTTTAGACCATCCCATACTGCATCTTGCACTTGGCGTCTATACTGTACTGTACTACAAACCATGTCATCGGGTATCTTGATATGTTATTCTCAGTTACAAGGTGTCTCTCGCTTCCAAATCCTCAAACCAACCACGGAGTGGATTTAGACCAACTCCATAGGCACTGCACTTGACGTTATTACTGTATGGTACTATAAACACTATCACATCTGTAGGATTTGTAATGTGTAGTCTCAGTACAGGTTCGTCCTTCAATCATCAAAACAACCAGACCACGGAGTGTTTTGACCCAATCCCATAATGCATTGCACTGCGTCTATACTGTACTATGTACTATACACATGTCATCGGTAGCTGTATGATTTCTTCTCAGTACATCAGGTTTCTCCTTCAATCATATCAAAACAACCACGGAGTGGTTTAGCAAAGGATGTGACGCGAGTCCCATAATAGCCATTGCACTGGCTCCTATATGTACTGTTACTCTATAAACCCATGTCATACGTTATAGATTGGTATGTTAAATATTCTCAATTACCAGGTTTCTCCTCACCATACAGCTAAACCAACACGGATTGGTTTAGACAAATCCCATAATGCAGTTCACTGCAATCTACTTGTACTGTACTTGTACATAAATACATGTTTCATAGGTATATGTATGTTATTCTCATACAGGTTCTCCTTCAAATCCATCAAAAACGCAAACCACAGGACGTGGGTTATACCAATCCCATAATGCATTGCAGCACTGGCGTCTATACTGTACTGTACTATAAACACATGTCATCGTATATTTTGGTATTTCCCCCCCTCAGTACAGGTTCTCCTTCAATCATCAGAACCAACCAAACAAGGGAGTGGTTTTAGTACCACCTCCCATATGCATGCCTGACTCTAACATCTGTCTGTAAACTTAATAAAATCACAGGTCTTATGGTAGATTGGTTAATGTTTATCCGCGCTACAAGGTTTTCTCCTTCAATCATCAACACCAACCACGGGGTGGTTTAGACCAATCCCATAATGCTTGCACTGCATCTAATACTGATACTGTACTAGAACACATGTCCATAGTAATTGTAATGTTAGTCTCAGTACAGGTTTTCTCCTTCAATCATCAGAACCAACCACGGGGGTGGTTTCAGAGAAGACCAATCCCATAATGATTGCACTTCATCTATACTGTACTGTACTATAAACACATGTCATATATATTGTAATTTTATTCCCAGTACAGGTTCTCCTTCTACTCATCATAATCAACGCGGTACGGGGTACGAGTGTTAAAACTAAATTGCCCCATAATATCATTCCATTGTTGCCTAGTACGTAAGTTCTGACTACATACACTGTCAGTACTTGAGGATAAAAAAAAAAAAAATGTTCGAAAGTTTTAAGACCCCAGTTTCACTTCACGATGCTAAAAAAAATATTCAGTATTTGTGTTTTGAGGCTAAAATGCTCCTGTAAAAGTCAGGGTTTTTTATGTGTTAGATTCAGGTAAGATCTTTTGTGGGATCACATGATCTCACTGAGAGCGATGATCCCCAAAACTGGTGCAATTGTGGGATGACTTAATACATACCTTGGAAACCAACTAAGCCTGTGCGATCTGCATATTTACTCCCTTAATAGAAAACTGAACCCCAGTTAAAGGAATTCAATTTCTGATTAAATTTGACGTATCTGATATAACCATCATTTTTCTTGTTACACTGTGTCAGCCTTGTTTTTTTTTTACACAATGACCTCAAATGAGAATAGATGACATTTTGTCACCACTTACAAGTTTTCTGTGACTTTCCCTATGTACATATCAAACCTCCCAGGGTAACTATCTGCCGTCCTCCAGTCCCTATAATCCAGCAAGCCATGTAGAATGAGAGGATCCTTTCCCTCTGACACCCCTGCTAACAAAGGTCAAACTGTCCGCCCCTCATCCATAGATAAGCCCCATAAGTCAAAGCATAACAAAACACACAGTCGGATGTCATAAGCATAACACAAATCCAGGACTCGCAGACTTAGCCCCCATAACAGACAGATCTCTTTTTTAGTAGTATTAATTAGACCTTACAGTCTTCAGAAGGTAATTAGACTGTGTTGGAGCGACAAAATGGTCTCAAATAGGTCCTTCAATTAGGAGCAGGTGCAGGGCAACAAATACCAGGTCATGACTGTGGAGGTGACGCTTTACTTGACCTTTGACCCTCATTGTTACACTGCTGACATGTCTGCCTTGTGAAATAATGGACATGCAAAGTCAAGTACTTGAAATCCAAATTAAGTTTTAACTGACACACACAAATCGGTGCCAACACACATGCACAACTGGGCTATGCGCATTCACAACAAAAAACAAGTCTGACCAACACACTACAAGATGACACAAACACAACAAAATAACAACAGGAGTTATCACAATTCACATTAGAGAAAGCATTATTCACCTATACGTCTTTCTATTTCAAATTTATCTAGCAAACCATAAAATACCTCCTTCTAAAAATAAGAGAAGTTCTCAAGAAAGGCATGTGATCATTGATACAAAAACTCCCGATGAGGCAAAAACATAAAAGGACGTTCAACTTTACTCAAAATTTGAAAGTCAAACACAATATTGAACAAAAATATTAATTACCCAAAGCATAAATCCATTCATAATGATTTGGATCTGCAAAGTAAAGGTAGCCCCAAACATTAATCAGAAAGTTCTTATTTTACTATAACCCCAGTTAAAATTTTAGGCATAGAAAATGTTCCTTTAGAAGTGAATAACAACACAAAAAAAGGCCCCCAACGCAGACTCATTTATGAAAATTAAAGAGGAGCTTTGTTAATAATCTTGGTGTTCATTTAGGAATGCAAAAACAGGTGGGCTCACATTACTTGATGTCATAACAAAAACACAGGCCTTTCCGTACCACGGAGCGCAATTTTTTAGCTCCTGACAAGATGTCAGGAGAGCTGTAGGAGCTCTGGAGCAATAGCCCTCCTCAGAAATGAAGGTCTCCAACGTTAGTCAAACACAACATGATCACAGAGAGTCCTACCTACGCGTCATTCTGATACATATTTGTTTCTTACATCTAAAACTTAATGGCAACATTCAACAATTTAGATCATGCCCTCCCATGCAATTAGGCATGGTAGAGTGTGGCCCAGGTGGGGCCACTTGCTGGGTTTTTCGGATTCGCAATTATGGTTTGATCTGATACCAGATACTGATAAACTCAGAACACCACTTCAATGATTCACTTAGGAATTGGGCAAATGAATCATGATCATCCCGGTTCTTCGGAGAGATGTTAAGCTGTGGTCCCGTGTAAAGAGCCCCCAGGTCACAAAACGCTTTCCAAACCCGCAAGACCCAGTAGGGTGAAAACCCCTACCTGTTACCAAATCCGCCCCAGCCTCCAAGCGGCCATGTTAGGAGTATCTGTATCGTGGATACAGCGGCCCAGATCAAAGCTCATAATCTTGAAACTCAAGTCATACCATGACTGGCACGAACGAACGAATGTTAGCTCAAAATTTGGAACTAGTTATTTTTTCTGATTTCCTCCACATGAGAGGATAAAAATAGCTCAAATGAAAAACTTGGCATCGCCTACCTTTAAGTCACGTCAACAAACTACATGCAAACAGTTTGAGTTTCTATCATCCTTATCATGTAGGCATTTATACACCAAAGTATATTTCTAAAAATTCTTAGCAAATTTTATTTTGCAGCAATGTAACACTTTTCACGGAATTATACGGAGGGAAGAATCTGAGTGTATACAGTACCAATACTTTTTCAGAGGGAAGAAGTGTGAATATTTACATTCGGGATCGGCAGGTCAGTGCTCTCATCACTGTCGAGCTCCTGCCATCGATCGATCATGACACGTTTTTTTAATGTTCGGCGGGGAATAAGAAGAAAAAAATGGGGTAATGGAATAAATGACTGTGTTAAAAGGTTTGAATTTTATAGGGAATTGCTAGTTTGTCGTCTGCCACTTCATTGCCGGTTTGTCTTTGCATAGGGATTGGACGGTTGGTTTATGGGTAACATCACAAATAAATGCAAGAGGTTGCCTACGAAACTATCCCCACACACATATGGGTCCTGCCAGTGGGGAGGGGGCAGTTCTCTCTGGCTCAAAACACAGGGGGACAATATGGACCAAAATGTGTATGCTTCATTCTCCTCTCGGGAAATTGTGCAATTAATTAATGTAAATGTGAAATTTCGCATTGCGCTGGTGATTTTACTGTCATGTTAAAATTAATTTATTTAATTTGGAGCAAAATTAATGAGATAACTTACAAATTTTGCCTCTGACTAGACAAACACCGACTCTATAATGAGCTAAAATATTGGGACACTCATTAAATGGGGGCAAATACCATAGCAAGGCCATATAGTTTTGGTTCAAACTGACATTTGGAAATAAGCTGCATTATTGAGAGGGGATATGATGCCGAACCGGCAAGCGTGTTCTATAGGGTCTGATATCACACAAACAATTATATGTTTTAATTGGGCATGGCATGCAGAGTGAAGGTTTCAAGCAAAAAAGGAGGATCTAGACACACTGAGCTTTAAAGTGACAGGAGGAGATTTTTCTTAGGATACAAATTTCTCTCAAATTTCACTGGATCAGTTGTAGAACCACCCTACCGAGAATGTTTCGAAGTTATGAACAAAAACACAAAAATGAAAAAGTAAAAAAAGAAAAAAACTAAAAACATTGTTTTGAACTTGGCCTGCTATTGTAATCGTTCCCCATCCCATAGAAACCATGCTTTGAATTTAGGTGGTGCATGACAGAATTACCTAAAATCATCCTCTTATTACATAAAGACGGTGGATCGCTATTAACTTCAGGTGTTGTGATCTAATACATACGTAAGCATTCCAAATATTGCCAAAAAAAAAAAAAATGGGGGGGGGATTCGACCAAAATTGGGGGGGGCGCTTCTTTCTGGAAAAAATCTCATGTCTCTTTTAAAAGGACCATGGTCCTAATCAATATTTAATAGCCTCGTCCACAGGACCGCAATATTTTACCAAAGTGGTAAAAATATTGGTTTGTCGGAAGAAGGGCCAATATTTTTCTCATTTAACCTGTGAATTTTTGGGGCTCTCAACTAAAAAGAATTTGGATTGGATTTGGATGTTAGATGTTGTGTTAAACCACCCATAAATTATTTAGTTACAGGCCCTATAACATTTTGCAGAGAAATGGAAATGAGGACAAATCGATGCAGTTTTTTAATGATACCAAAAATCAAGGTTTGATGGTTTGGAGTTGTATTGATAATAGAAGTTGTGATGAACCCCTTTCTTTTATGACCAAATATGCATTTACCATTAACAGGTATATAAGCTTCCCCAAACAATTACCCACAAAACTGTGCAAAAATCTCAAAAATTTGAAAATTGGGGGGGGTGTTGTGGTGGCTCTTCAAAAATTGGTCCTATTATTGCTTCAAACTTTTCAATTGTAATTGGTTGAGTTCTGAATACAAAACATTTTTATTTTGTATATTTTTTCAGGAAATTGCTGCTAACTTTCAGTTGATTTGAAAGGAAGTTGATGTTGGGAAACAGATACATGAGTATTGGGGTCCAGTGGATACAAAGGACAAAACTCAGGACCCAAACGGGTCCGGGGTGCGAGTACCCGATTGAGGCCAATGTGTTGTGCAATTGGGCAAGGCCCACTTTTACCGCTGCTTGACTCTGCCCACCCAGGTGCTAAATGGGGAGTGTTAGGAATATTGTCATTGACCACCGCCAAAAGGTATGGTATGCCTTGGGCCATTTGTAAGGCAGCTGACATATTAGTGGCAGCGGAATAAATGTAAAAGCGCTTTGATACAGTTGTGAAAGGCGCGATATAAATGTGACATTTATTTTTTATTTTTTTTTAAGTACTTGCAAGCTTTTATTAAAAGCTCCTCTCGATGTTACGTTTTCAGGCAAATAATATTGCTAGAGGGTTAACTCGCCTTTTAACTCTTTTCATATAATTTTACAGCATTCTACATGTATTAAACAGACAGCAGAACCAATCAAAGGTCGGAAGGTCACTTCAGGTGAAAATCAGTTGAAAAACATAGCGCAACTCGGACAACAAAAATAGACACACCATACTGGAATGGCGCCAAATACAACCCTTTCCGACATGCTTTCAAAGTGTAATCCCACAATATTTGCTCAAGGCATTTCCTACAGCCTCATGTGTCAGCTTTACACGGTTTTGAGGGGTTTAGGTCCCAAACATCGGATGAAAACCTTGCCAATAGTAACAGGTGGCAATAAAAAACAACAAGATTTTTTCTCTTACACATGAAAACAACACAGTCATACAAATATGGGGTGGACTTAAATTTAACACAATTTCGCAGGCGTAATAAAAAATTGAATTGCTAAGTTTGTTGTATGTTTTTCGTTGTCGGACAGCAGATAACACTGGTAACCACGGGAACCTAGAGATACAAACTGATGCCCCCATGCTAGTTTGGATACTTACTAACTGCTTCAAGAATGCGATGCTGCTTCATATTTTTGGATTCGTTTTCGGGATTGTGCACAGATTCTTTGAAGAGAGATTTCTACACGATAGGTTGTTCATCACCATATACTGTCAAAAAATTTCTATCTGCAAGAGACAAACAGACAAGGGGAGAAGAAGGTGTTAGTCAGTTCAAAGAGATTCCAGATGACCAAATTCCATACAAGTAGTGCTGTGTACAGTAGTCTGTACATATGACCATTGTCCATGACCTTTGAAATCAAGTAGTGAGTTAACAATGGAAAAGAGATACATAAAGATAAAAAAAATAAAATGAAAAAGAAGGAAGAACAAGGTCACACAACTATCCGCTTTAACACATATGTGTAATTAAATATGCATGCAGTTAGTATAGCGAATTATTATGGGTTCCCATTGCCTCCCAACCCCCCCTAAACTACCCAATTTTGATACCAATTTGTCAAGATTGAAGCATTATGAAAATTTGGTCCCCTGTACAATGACCAATCAAAGTTCAATGAACTTTTGAGTTTTCACCCATATCTCTGAACTGAACATCAACAGATTGCCAAAAAACTATATATTTTTCTGATTCCTAGATAAGACGATCATTTGAGGTTACTTTCAACTAATTGAACCACTTTGAACGATTAATCCCTCTTATCCAAGATGGCGCCAATACGGACCCGTGGATGGGACAATATATGATTTTGGTAACATCAAAATTCTTTAAATTAAATGTTGGTGTATAGAGATTCTAAAAATCATGTTAGAATTTTGTTTTAGGGTGCATGGGAACACATTGTAATCTGCTCGTAGACTAATTGCAAGTGGTAGTGCTGGACTTTTCTGGGAGTTAAGTGCAATTTTGGTATTTAAGCTGGCTTAAAAAGGAAAAGATACTGAATAAATAATTGTTATAATCACTGATTACAATCACTGGGCATCCTTCAAGGGAAATTTACCCTCGACCATTTGCATACATAATTGTTTCCTTTGCCAGGCACATTGACTTGAGAAATTTTTATTTTTAACCACAGAACAAATACCCACTTTCAATGAGCCTCTAACAAGCAATTCTATTACTTGTTCTCACTAATAGGCAAAAATATTAATTTTGGCGTCTGTTTATCTCATGTGTTGAAATTAATTACGTTTACATGCGCCGCCTCGGCCACAAGCGTGCGCCATGTGCACATCACGCACTTTTTTTTTTCTGCTGCGGCAGTGTTACTTGCACTTGCGACCACCAATTCTATCAATTCACTGAGTGAAGAGTCTTGCCTATTTGGTGAACAAAAAAGATACGTCAACTTCTTTTTATCTACTAATCAAACAGCAAACAATTTGTGCACACCATAACAAAAGTAGCGCAACTCAAAATTTCTAATAAAGCATACGTTTTGGACCATTCATGCATGTACTTCCCATAAACCAAAAACCTCAGAATTAGGTAAAGCACTCTTCAAATAAACTGATTATTTCTCACTCGTACACCCATGCATATCCTTGCATACATGTATGGACAAGCCCGTTGATCGGGAAGAAAATTGGATAAACTAGTTTTTCACCAATAAAACAGGTGATAAACTTAGTTAATCAACTGGTTTTTCAATGGATAAACTCAGTTTATAGGAAAAACTATCATTATTGACTAATAAAGCTTAGTTAAACCTTGTTTTCAAAAGACTATCAAATGATTTTTTATAAACTAGATTTTTCAAATGCAAAACAAAACAGTTTATCATGTAAAGTTAAGTTTAGAAAAACTAGTGTATCAGTAGAAAAAACTCAATTTCACAAGTAAATAAACTGAGTTAATCAAGTGGATTAACTGAGTTTATCACCAAAAAACTGAGTTTATCAAATTGGAAAAAATCCAAGTTTATTAGCACTTGCAGGTATCACTGGAGAAAATAGTTTAAAAATACAACGTTCCAAGGAAGCATGTGTCGTCTGCTGATTCACGATTTGTGAATGGTCAACGGTTACATGGGGTCATCAGAGGTCAATCTGTGTACACCCCATTTGAGTCTACGGGGCCATTGGTTCTTCTGACAAAGTATTTAGGTGAATTGAGCCATGGGTAAAAGAGAGGTCCATTAAGTGCAGGATTAATTTTTTTGCCACACACAGATCCAGACAGATACACATATGGCCAAGTAATCCTTATGTGCAATTCTTTTCAACAGTCAACACAAAAACTTTGCTTATCACCAGTGAAACTGATTTCTTAAAAAAATATTTTTTTAACTTTTTATTAAATGTTGTTTATCAGTCAATAATCATAGTTTTCATGAAAAATTAAGTTTCACTGATAAGCTAAGTTTCTTTCCAAAAAACTCAGTCTATCAAATTATTGAGCATCTGGCTTGCCATACATACATGTATTGTGTATTGTAGCCTGCAAACCGTTTTGTTTTCTTCACTTCCTGCCAACCAAGTATGGTTTTATCACACTGACTAAAAATAGGTCATTTTCAACCCTCAACCAAAATGATTGGAAAACTGCCTGTTAGTGTGCCAATGTAAATATTCTTGAAAAACATTGTCTACATCATCCATCATGCAGGCCTTTTGTTTTTAAATCACACTTCCCTCCCATACAATGGCAACTCCATGTCCTTTTAATAAATATTTGTTCAAGGTTGCTAAGCACATACCCTTTACTAAAAAACATTTTCAAAACTCTCATTACTTCCACATTTTGCAGTTGAAAATGCATTGACGACTTAATTATTCATTGGGAAACCATCAAACATTCACGATGCGATGGAGACATTAAAACCGCCATGGTGAGTGCACGACTACTGCCTTCTTTGCGGAATCTTATCATTCATCCTTCATCAGTCCCCAGTTGCCATGGCAACACTACGGAAAGAGTAAAAGATTGACAATACCAGCAAATGGTCTCCTCAGCCTAATGTCTGTGGCCTTGTTACAGTATGCATCATCTAATGCGGAGCATTCATTTATTTCCTTTTATTAGTCAGCTCTACCCCGCCTTATTTCTGAAGTTAGATTTTTTAAAGGTCTGCTAATACATTAAAGTGATTTAACCCATCTGAGCCTTTTAAACTTCCACCTTTATTTACCTCATTGCATGTATTCAATTCATATCGCAACCCTTTCAGCTTCTTTTCAGATGTAAGATTTTTCTTTTCAAAGTAAAATGTAAAAGTCAGTGGAGATGTTTTTTATGCATAATGTTGCCTGGTTCAAACTGGGCAAGAGTTCCATATGTACCCCTCTTTGAAGTTCTACATGTAACAAATTCTTTTCTATTTTTGGCCTTAGGGTTAGGGTATTCATTAGTGCAAGGCCATAAATAAAAAATAATTTGTTCCCTGTACAATTTTAAAGGGGGGTACATATGGAACTCTTTTCCTGAAACTGTAAATTCAAATCACAGCAGAAGTGTTGGTATAGTAAAAAAAAATAACTACGAATTAAATCTGTGATAACATTTGCTATTACTGCATGAAATCATTATAATTTAACACAATTAAGCCCCTGAGAACTGCCATCTAAGATACACTCATCTGATTGGCTCATTACATGACATAACATGAGATGACCCTTTGAGTAACCAATCAAGATAGTGCTTCTCTGGGTTAACTTGTCACCATTCTTACAGGATCTCTGATATGCTCATTACATGATATTACCTTCCAAGTAACCAATCAAAATAGTGCTTAGATGTCAATAGTTAGCAAGTAGTGTTAAGGTGATTACCCTAATTAAGACCCCAGGTACAAGTATCTCTCTCAAATTTTCAAAAAATAAAAACAAATTTTGATCTTTAGGATGAAAGTATTAACGTGGACATTGACTGTATACCATTTGCACATCTGTTCCCATGTTGTCAAAATCAAAAGTTAAGCCTTCTCCTTAAGCAAAATCACCGTATATAGAATGAAACAGAAGTTTTTTCTTTAAAATTTTAAAGGTGCGTGATTCCGATTTTTGAAATATTGGCAGAAAAACTGTACAGATGGGGTTTTGGGGAAGGCCCTTCTATCAAGATGAAAAGTTTCATATACTTTTAAATCGGACCATTCCCCTTTAAGACACTATCGTGATTTACTGATAGAGTAGGCCACGCTTCGAGTACGTGACTTCTTGTCGTACACCCCGATATGAGAGCAGATTGGTTCCAGCGGGATATATTCTGAGTTTCGGCCATCGCATAGAAGTAAAAGGTAAGTTAAAATGATTGGTTTAATTTTCACCTCCGAAATTTCAAACCCTTGGAAGTTGTGTGATCCCCTTGAACAATGTTAATGAGACTGCGCAGGCACAGATTTTGATGATTCACATCAAACCTACTCCGATTGTTTTGGACCCAACTCGTTAATTATGTGAGTAACCTTCACTCAATCACACTATTAAGGGTATTTGATTCTAGATTTCTAATTGTTCAAGAGCCACCTTATCAAATGTCTAGTTGATAATGCTGATTGTGCTTCAGTCGAGCAATTAATTAGCATATCTAATAAGGGCCATTTTTATTCTGTCTCTGTGACTGGGAATCACCATGCAGAAGGATATGACATCATAAATGACTAAAAAAGAGTATACCATTGTAGGTGTAGTTCTTTCCTAGTGTGCTCTACATTGATTCAGAGGGTTGTTTTTGAGGTCAATCCCATACTGCACCAGTTTTGGGAAATTTAACCTTCCAACCTAGGGTCTGTGATCTCCATAAAAATCCTATTTTAACACATAAAAACCCACACTTTCATGATCATTTTAGCCCACAAAGCATTAGTAGGTAGGGAAATTTGTTTGCATGATTATGAATGTCTTGTGGTCTTAACTTTTGGAACACATTTAATCCCTTTAAGTACTGACATCTGTTTAAGTTACAGTACAGTATAGGCACATTGCTATGCATCATGGGATTGATTCAAAACACCCCTCTGACATTGATTGTTGTCCTGATGGAAACAACCAATACTCCTCATGCTTTTGTATAGACATCTTTCATATTCTACAGTACAATCATGCACATAGATCCTGAACCGGGGTGCGGATCATGGGGACATCTAAACAACAATGGCAGGGGTCCAGGGGCTGCCTGGGGTCCAGGGACGAGGCCCCCGGAACAAAAAAAAATGTGTTTTTTCGCAATGTGACATTTTTTTCAATTGCCCTCTGCTTTTCTCCCCCCCCCGCCGGGAATGCACGCTGCCTCTGCATCCCCTGGCTGCATGAATGGGACAATACACATGAAATTGCCATCCGGCCAGGTGTATAATTGCGGCTCAACTCACATCTCAAATGGCTATTATCAGGGCCGTACGAGGATTTTTTGGAGGGGGGGTGTGTGGGACTTCCAAAAAAGTCATTTTTTGGACTTTTGGAACATCTCATCACCAAAGAGGACTTTTTTGTCCAACCTTTTGCCCCTTTGTGGAATTGGGGGGTGCAACCCTATCCCCGCACCCCCCTTCATAATTGTTCCTCTCGCTATGGCACCTATGTACATTTACTATGAAATTGATCATTTGTACTCCACTAAAATTTATGTCCATACGTGTGTCACTTGACTGAACGACATGCCAAACCCTCGGTGGCTCTTCAATGGCTCGTTTTCTGCAGACATGGGGGGGCATTAGCCTCAATCAATATAGGAACTCGGCCAGATGAGTCAAAGTAGATTACAGCAATACATACAGACTGCAAATTAGCTTACAAACAGATTTGGGTGCTTTGATGTAGACCAGTCACAGGTGTTACCATGGCCAATTTATTACCTATTATATATATTCATAAATATTTAAAAATAACCCTGACAGAGGGGTCGATTCCTCAACTCCAACATTTTGGAATTAAGAAATTGCTTTATAACATATAAGATGCACGATTTTCGGGCAAGATATTGGGTTTTACATGTTAAACTAATGACGACATCTAAATTTGGGATTTCTTGGCCGCCACCCCTTGGGTTTTCTCAGTGGAAGCTTACATATACCGTTATCGTGTGCTTCACAGGCTTTTGCACACAGGCATAGTGAATTTGCCCTAAGGCAATGCACACACCTAAGTACACTAATGCACACCACAGACATTATTTCACTTAGCGTCGCCTTGCCAACAACAGCAACTACCGAGCTATAATGTACCAAATAAAATTCAAATTATGGTTGTAATTGTCCTCCATCTTAAAATCATTTTAAGTACCACCGTCTGATGTAAGGACAATCATTTTGTTTGTTTCACGATCATGAAGGAGCCTTTTATTTACTGTTCATTGATGCATTATTAGAAATGCTTTGGAGGCACAGAGTAACTAATATAGTTTAATGAAAACATGTCAGTACCATCTAGTAGCTTCACAATCACACTCATTCCAGAGACTGCCTTTTAAAATGAACAGGGGAGCGACAAAGAACTCTCCTGGATCTTTTAAGGGGAGCAGTAAAGGAGCAGCTAAAAAACAAACAAAAATTGTAAAGCAATCAAGAGGATCTAGAGAAATATCAACTAGTCATGTCTGTGTCCTTGCAAGAAGACTAAATTACCCTGCCAAAGCCATTTGAAGATGCATAAAAATGATCAAAATATATTTAACGGACAGACTATGGATCAGATTCTAAGGGGAGCTCCCCTGTGGTATTAAGGAGAGTGATTAAGGAGAGCATTGCTCTGCGGTGCCTTAAAAGGCAGTCCCTGTCATTCATTCTTGATTCTCATTGATTATCCAATGATTTCAATCCTTCATTCACAGTTGTTATCCTTAAGAAAGGGTCATTATTTAGCTGGGGGGGAGGGGGGCTGGAGGGGAATGTAAGCAAGAGGAACATGAACAACTTCAAGGAGAAAGGGGTAACATGAACTACTCAATTGAGAAGTTTCATAAAATCGGGGGAATGCAAATTTTTTAACGGAAGCTAAGGGGGATCGCAAAATTTTCCCCGAAAAAGTTTTATTCGTTCATTCTTACTACCAGCTTTGCTTGATATAAAGTTTGACTTTTTAAATATTTAGAGTACCTTGCCTACCCAAAATCAACACTGACCTCATTTGACCCCCTTGGACGACCTTTTACCTGAAAGGTCTTGACTCATTCTATAAAACCCTCATGTAGCTCCCTCAATCACTCAATTGGTATCAGGGATCAGGTCGGACCAATTATGAAAGTGGTGAAAGGTGTTTGACCAATAGAGCTATACACAAAGGTCAAATGAAGTCACTGAAGATTTTGGTATGGTAAAAAGTACTTCATTTTAAAAGTCAGCCTTCAATATCAACCTAAACTTGGTGCTATTAATAATCTTTTGAGTAGGCTCACTGACTGTTCAATACTAGTACCCACAGAGGTCATTGCACTTTAGTGACCTGGTTGACCTAGTTTAGTGACCTGGTTGACCTAGTTTTTAAAGATACTTTTCTTTTTCCATTAGTTCCATTGATACTTCAATCAACCACATTTTGTCATGAACATATTATCAAAGTTGAGTGGGAAGCCGTCATTCAATAACTGCCTGTACAAAACCATGCTGCCATTATTCAATTATTACATTTACAAATTTCTGAGTGGTGTTTAGGGTACCCTTCCTTTTTTCCCCAGGTAAGAGGTACCCTAAAGACACATATGAGAGCAAAAATAGCAATCAATGACAATTCGATAACTGAGTAAATGAATAAAATAATTTCTAAAAAAAAAAGAGCAAAATTTAGATTCACAATGCATTTACTACGTTACTGTTCAACCAGCACTATCATACATTTTTATCATGAGATAACAATCTTGGGGGAACTTCTAATTGGGTTGAGCAATCGGCAGATGACAAGATTTTCCCAGTACCGATTACTCCCTGGTCATACATGTCACCCTTATGCCAATCATACACCGATTTATTGATGGATCACTAAAGTCAACTAATTTCAGTGTCCCAAAGACTTGTATTAAAAGGTGGATATGATGTGTGAAAAGAAATGTTTTTTCCCAACAGGCGATGTATGC